>JANHFL010008293.1:17486-29139 GCA_032468155.1 Oxyrhabdium leporinum
ACTTCCCCTCACTGAACACCTCAGCCAGATCCATCTATCTATCTATCTATCTATCTATCTATCGCTCAATTAGAAAATGGTGGTCTGGAGTGTTCTAGTCAGTTCTTCTATTCTTCTAAGGATTGATCAGGAGTCTTCTTTTGATGTTATTTCTTGGGGAAAACTATCTTTTAATGCTTCATGGAATCATACATCTACACGTGAAGTTACAGGCGCAGGCCCAACAAAAAAAAACCCACAAAAATAAATAATGTTGTATTCTTCAGGCTGGATGTGAAATCAAATAGGAAAAGTGAAAGGTTAAAAAAAATGGACCAGATGTTGAAATGCGAACACCTGCACTTTGGAAGAAGAAGTTGGGATATCAAACAGAATGAACAGCAATAGCACTCAGACTTATATACTACTCCATAGTGCTTTACAGCACTGTCTGAGCAGTTTACAATGTCAGCCTATTGCCCCCAACAATCTGGGTCCTCATTTTACCGGCCTCAGAAGGATGGAAGGCTGAGTCAACCTCGAGCCAGTCAGGGTTGAACTTCAGGCTGTGGGCAGAGTTTGCCTGCAATACTGCATTTTAGCCACTGCATTACCGTGGCTCCTAGTGAGATAAATCTCATTCAATACTGTATAAATAGATTTCATCCAGCAGGTGAATGACGAAACAGTCAACAGTGCTACTCCTTTATATATATACATATACATATACATATACATTACATACACATACACATACACATACACATGTATGTATGTATGTATATGTATATGTGTATGTATGTATGTATATGTATATGTATATATACATACATGTATGTATGTATATGTATGTATGTGTGTGTATGTGTATGTATGTATACATACATATACATATATGTGTGCCTGTGTGTCTGTGTGTGTGTGTGTGTGTGTGTGTGTTGCAGTAACATGAAAGGAGGGAAATCTCTCCAGAAAGCCTTATGTATTTTCTTTTATTATCATATTTTCATCAAAGGATGAGAGTCATCATATAGCAGATACTTACAGATTCTTTTTTATTGTATTCTCAATGAATCTTAAGGCAATTTTCCAATCTTAAAAGTACATCATTTGGGAATATAACCTAGTTTTATTTTCAGGGCATTTAATTAACATGTACATTTCTTTACACATTTGGAGAAAAATTTTAAATGAACTAATTGGTTAAAAAAAAAAGAAGTCAATCGGCACCAAACTGGTCACTGTTAGCTAACAGTTGGAGGAGATGTAATATTCCCACCTTCCCAAATTAAGCATTCTGGCTGCAATGTATACAGCACTGATATATGAAAAAGGTATTTCCAGATAAGGTATTTGTCATGCCTTCAGTCTGTCTCCTTCAAGGAATTGTACAAGAAGACCACTTGTTTCCTTCCAGATCTAATTACTCTCCCACCGGACCTTCCATCTCTTCTCACCCAAAACACTGAAGAAGGAAGAGAGGAAAACTGTGCACTGTCTTTTGAATTAGCAAGACCATGTGCTTTGTTTTGAGTAGGTCCACAAGCAGGCACTGCAAAATCACAATTTTCAGTTGACTTATGGAAGAAGAGACAATTGAAGCATTTCCTACATGGGCTGGTTTGAAAATAAAATTCAGTAACTGTTCTCACAATGTATTTATCTGGTTAAGGGATAGTTAATGTGTCTAGGGAAGACCAAGAACGTGCAAATTGATCCAATCACCTAGCCCCTATGGATTAAATTTAGCCTTAAACAGACCTGTGATGCTCAGGGTTAAACTCATTCCATCTAGTCAGTTGTGCTGTGGGACAAACTACAATAAGTCAACTGACCCATTTTGCGCATCTCGTCCTCCAAGGAAAAGAGGTGGAGAGAAAGAATGGGTGAAAAAGTCTATCAGTTATAGAACTTTGTGGCAACTTTTTGGCATGATGATGATGATGATGAAGACTGTTGCCGGTTCAGAACACATAATTAGTCCCAAACATAATTGTGTTGACTATCCATAGCTGCCTGACCAATAGGGAAGGTGACTAGTGATGTCGTGAAGGTTTGCTGATCACCTAGCATGAAAACTCAGAACACACCAGGCACTTACAGAGAAAAAAAAATGTGACTTTTTGACCCAGTTAGTGTGATTATGAGCTGCCAGACTACAAATAAGTCAATTTTACAGTACTATGTTTTACTGGGTTTGTGATAACTAAGTGTGTTGTAAAAACAGGGGTATTATGTTTAATGAACTTTAATTTTCGGGTTGCATACCTATGATTACAATTTCGAGTACTTGGCTATTTCTGTCAAAACACTCAGTGTGATAAGGTTGGTATCTTGCAGAATTGAGATGAAGTTTATAATATTTAAATCCTATCTTTTTCCAAGGAACTTACTGTCAAAGCAGATATTAAATTCCTAATTCCAGGTTTATTTTTAGCTTTTGATGGTAAACATGTATGAATTATCATATCATTACTACATCTTCTATTTTTAGGTTTAACTTCATGTAATCTGTAGAAGAACAGCAATTTTAGCTCTTTGGAACGCTGTGAAGAGTGGGAGAGAAAGGATTTATTTTTGATTTAAATAAAGTTTCCCCTACCCCTATCCTTTTTGTTAACTTTTACCTGAACAGCTGGACTTTTAAAAAATTGCCATGAAAAACATCTTGTTTCAAAATAATGAATAAAATATTTACAAGGAGGTTGACATTGTTCCTCCCACCACCATTATTAGAAAATATGCAGGAAAAAGTCATTTTTGTATATATAGTATTCATTCTAATTGCTACACAGAGGTCAAGTTATATAACATGCATTTCTATCTCTAAGAGGCCTTGTCATTTTTACAAGAGATTGCAAAAGATTCATTGCCTACTTTCTTTCTGGACTAATTTGTTCACTTTTTTAGCATTTCTTCCTTTCTCCTTGCCAGCTGAAAGGGTAATAAAGGACTAAGAGGGCAACGGAGGAAGTAAAAACAATATATTGTTATATGCTATATAGTCAGTCTCTATTATGATCTTACCATACCAATGCATCCACCGATATCCTCCCTTGTGCCTACTAGGATCTTGGCTCTGCAACATGCCAGCTCTTTTCATGTTTTGAACTAGAAATAAATGAAAAGGTGAAATTTAGCTACGCTGAAATGCCAGTTGCCCACAAACAGGTATATGTATCTATTTGCCTTCTAATAAGCATTTTGTGACTGGCTCCCTTCCTAGACAAGATCAGTGTTTTTCCAACCTTGGCAATTTTTAACATGTGTGGACTTCCCAGAATTGCCCAGCCAACACTGGAAGTCGACTTGTCTTAAAGTTGCCAAGTTTGAAAAACACAGCACTGGATGAGTGATCACGACAACACCTTTTGAAAGCATTCACCACACGTTTTCAAAATTCAAGATTGCTTTGGCTAAAATAGCTGCAGGGATTAGAAACAAGGAACTGGTTGTGATAGGGAATATTAAGACTGTTGTTGAGACTGAAAACAACTTTTCTTTCTGTGCTCAAATGTATAAAAAGACTAGAACAGCTGAAAGGAACAGAAAGAAAGGTTTCCATAATTCTCTACTAAAAATTCCAAATTCAGTGTATCCAACTCTAATTAGCCCTACATTTATTTATCAGATTTATATTTTGCCATAATCAAAAAGACACTCAGTGGTACATATTTTCGCATTTCTTACTAATCTGATATATTATGACAAAATCAATTACTTTAGTGTCCTTTTAAAAGAATCTATACTTTTATTATGATAAAATATAACAATAAGCAAATAAGGTTATATATTAGGTATTTTTTGTTGCTAAAGAAACAGAGGGTATGTTTAGATTAGTAAAAGGTGCCTCTTAAACATAAACTGCTTTCAATTTTCCCTAATATTATTTTTCTCAGAGCAAACTAAAAAAGTCCATTTCCTCAACATTTCTGGAGATTTTATATCTCAAAATTAATTTCCTTGAAAATAGAAAGTTACTTAAGAATTTCAGTACAGGTACTTCTCAACCTAGGACCACAATTGAGCCCCAAATTTCTGTTGCTAAGTGAAACATTTGTTAAGTGAGTTTTGCCCCACTTTACAATCTTTCTTGCCATCATTGTTAAGTGAATCAATATGGTTGTTATGTTACTAACGCGAATGTTAAGTGAATTGGATTTTCCCATTGACTTTACTTGTCAGAATGTTGCAAAAGGCGATGACATGACCCAGGGACACTGCAACTGCCATAAATATTTGGCTCAATTATAGTCATAAGTCGAGGACTACCTACAGCACCTATTTCCTGGTGAGAGGGTTCTCAGGTGGCTGCCTGCATCTCCTTGTACTCCCAAACCAATCCCACTGAATTCAGCAAACCCTGACTCTTAACACCAACCTTGGCACTGGACTAACATTTTATCCGTGCCTCTTTTCTCAAGCAAATTGTTGTGCTGTGCAGCTCCAGGGTACTCCAGCTGACAGCAGAACCAAACACTTTTTAAACAAAGGACTCAACCTTTCTTCCTTGATTAAAATTAATTCAATAAAGGAGACTCGTTTACGGGAGTGTGGCACCCTGAAAGTGATGCAGAAACAGGCTGCCGGGTGAAGAAAGAATAACAGAATAACAGAGTTGGAAGGGACCTTGGAGGTCTTCTGCTCAGGCAGGAAACCCTACAGCATTTCAGACAAATGGTTGTCCAATCTCTTCTTTAAACATTCCCATAACTTCTGGAGGCAAGTCGTTCCACTGATGAATTGTTCTGTCAGAAAATTTCTCCTTAGTTCCAGGTTGCTTCTCTCTTTGATTCCTTTCCATCCGTTGTTTCTTGTCCGGCCTTCAGGTGCTTTGGAGAATAGGTAGACCCCCTCCTCTTCTTTGGGGCAACCCCTCAAATATTGGAACAGTGCTATCATGTCACCCCCGGTCCTTCTTTTCATCAAACTAGACCTACCCAATTCCAGCAACCGTTCTTTACATGTTTTAGCCTCCAGTCCCCTAATCACCTTGGTTGCTCTTCTCTGCACTAGAGTCTCAACTCTTTTTTTAAAAAAAAAAAAAAGAAAGGAAAGGGCGCTTTTCCCAAAGCGCAAGAGAATACGGCGGGAAACCAGGAGGAGTTTGGAGCCCGTGAAGAGGGGGCGCCCCCTCCCTCTCCCCCAGGTGCAAAAATGACGCTGCGGCCGTTTCCCCGGTTGCTCGTTTGCTAGGAACCCAACTTGGCCCCCATTCGGCAGATCCGCTTCCTCAGCGGAACCGGGGGCTGCCTCCCAAAAGCGAGCGCACGCATGGTGCAAAAAAGCCCTCAAAAAAGGAAACTCCGCTCTTCCAAAAGGCCGATGGCGAAGAGGTGGCGCGAGTGGACGAGGGGGGGTGATGTTGTCCCTGACTGGAGAACAAAAATGCACGAATAAATAAAACAAAAAACTCTCGCTTTTTAGACACTGTTGATGGGTTTGACCATGAATGGCGAGGCCAGATTTGACTTAGCAAGCTCTGATCTTTTTTTTTCTTCTTTTTTTTTAAAAAAAGGAAATTAGCTCTCTTTTGCACTTCCTTTTGTAGGTCTGAAACATGCCTACCTTATCATTTGGCTCGTGTACAAATGTCTTGTGATTTACCTGCTTGATGAAAAGATAAGATGATTAATCAGTTCCGCTTCTCTATGACCCCTTACTTTGACTTAGGTCGTTCAATTCGGTGAGACTTGTGAATATATAAGGCAGTGCTATTAATCATATTGAATTAGTAAATTACATTAATGGGGTTAATAACAACAACAAATTATCGTTACAATTTTCTTTCCTTTTCTCCCCATAACTTTTATTTATTTTGAAATGAAATTAAGAATGAAACCACAAAGAAATAAAGAACAAAGGATCTTGTAATAAAGTTCAATAAACTGATTGTTTTTTCAGATAAACATTATTTAATAATGATTTTGCTTAACCTTTTAATTGCTCTAGAATGTACTTTTAGGCTCCTTTAGTATGGGCTGCATGTATTTTGAAAACTGATAGCAAAACAGTTTACAGTAACTGTTAGCTTAGGGTAATAAAGGCCCGGTTATGTACATTAAATAGGATGTTATTTAAATACATATCAGTAAAATCCAGACATCTATACTTGACTAGAATTATTTGATAAGAAGGTTGAAAACCTTCTGCAGAGGAAATATTTCTAAGTCCAAACCAAGTAGTATTCATATAAACAAGAACGCCTTACGTGCCATACCTGTTGAATGTTGGACACAATCATGGTCCCTAGAGATTTACTCTTGGCGAGAAGTTCATAATGCTGCCAGACTGGAAGCATTTCTCCTTATTTGAAGACGAGGGTTGGATTCTCACAGAAACAGTCCAACAAAACAAAACTTTGATCAGATTACAGCTCTTTGCTTTCTGAAAATTCTCTGGGGGAACAGATTAGAGTAAAGCTCATTTGCAAATGCTCCAGTACGCAACCTTGGGGAAGAAGGCCCAAGGATTGTTGTCTAGCTAGCTTGTTCTGAGCTGGTTACCTTTTTCAAAGTAAAGTAAAGGCAAAACAAACCCAAGTATCTTGATTGCTCAAATTCTGCAATGGATAACATGGTTTGGATGAATTTCCCTTCATATACTTTTATAAAGCTCTACAGTGAAATGCAAAACATTGTAGGTTCCCCCTTAGTTTTCGGTTTGTTTTCTCAGTGTATTTTATCTAACATTATGAGGCTTTTACGTCCTTGACTTGTTGAAATGAAATTCAAAGTTTTATAGTATGGGAACAGGAAGGAGGAGGAGGAGGAAGGGGAAGAAGAGGAAGAAGAAGTAGAAGTAAGTAGAAGTATTGTGTTCTGGAATGTTACAGAGCAACACAGGGATAGCAGAAGCAATAGCTAGAACAAGAAGGCTGGAAGCTTGTAGATATCCCAAATTTGCTTAAATATTAAAAAAAATCTTGAGAATAAATGCTGTATAACAGTGGAACAGTCTGCTCGAGGTTGTAGAGTTTCCATCTTCGAAGATTTTTAACAAGAGGCTGAATGGCTAACTAATGATTCCTCTGCACATTGCAGGGGGTTGCACTAGACTAGATGATTTAGTGGTCCCTTCCAATTCCATAATTCTATGCTTCTTAGTTTAATTGTTTTATATTTTAAATTAATTTTTTTTTTTAAAGTCAGGTAGCTTGGCAACTGCCAAAAGTAAGCATTGTGGACAAACTGTAGCTTACAGGGAACATTTTGTGTGTTTCTAGCTAAATTAACTAGCATAGGTTTTCTATGATTTTTAATGTTGCATTTTATACAAAAGTTACAGAGCTCAAATTCTCTGACAGTTGCTTTGCAGCCATTTGCAAAGGATTGGTATAAATAGATATCCCAAACTCTTAAATCAATCCTTGGAAAAAGTGTTATCTGGAAATTTCCTGGGCCTAATCCTATGGTTTTCTTATTGTTGTACTTTCAGTTATCCAATATTACAGCACTGATAATAGATGGATCTGTGTACTGAGTTAATCTTTTATGGATAACTTTGACATGTCCTCTCCATATCCAGCTTGCAAAATGAATATTTAATGGCCACAAAAGTCATTACAGGCTGAAATGACTCTCATACCCTTTGATTCTAAGAGTCGCGTTGCAAATATCACCCCTTGCATTCTCAATATGGAAGCATCATCAGTTTTGGAGGAATTTCATAGGGTGCGAAAGGTGAGAAATATTCAGAGAAACGACGATTAGTTGACCACACATTATGGGCCTTTCTCTGCTGTGGTTGTATAAGTTGATCCATCTATTCTTGGGTCAGCATGTGGTGGGGTAAGACGTTCTGCTAACACAACACCATCAAAGCATGAAGTTGCTCATCTTTGTCTTGCTTCATTGCTACTGTTCCCAGCCACTGCCAGCCAAGGTGACGAATGACAAAGCGTAACAAATTTTATATACTCCGAGGCTGCTGCTGAAGGATGTTAGAGAGAAGGTGAAAAACTACCCGAACAACTGCAGCTAAGGACAACGTCAGCCTGCTTTACCGATGGGCCAAATGAGGAGGATGGACAATGGATAGTTGTGGGATGCTGATTGTTTGGCTTGGAACACAATGAAGAAAGAGAAAGAAACTCTGGATAAAGTTGCAGGGGAGGAGGGGTGGAATTCTAGAAATCCCTATAGCAACATTTTGTTGTAGGGCCTTGCTTATGGAAACAGTGAAGGGAAAGACATGAATTAGGAGGGAGCCCACAGACTATCTGCATACCTGAAAGCATTTAAAAATAGGGAGACCAAGTCGATATTTCTACCTTCAATAAACTATGCCAAGCATCTGGGAGCGGACTGCATTCAAGCACTGTGGGCTGTGTCCTATATATCTAACTCTATGAAAGAAAGCAAGAGTTACAAATTTTAGAAGTGTCATGAAAAGAGAGGAATACACACCTACCTACATACTGCTTTTCTTTTTCTTTTTCTTTTCTAGTCATTCCAAACGGGAAATATATGAGTGGGAAGGTTTTCCCTGTAGTTCACACCTGGTGGGGCCAAACAAGAAGACAAGATATCTTCCAGTGTTCTGTCATCTTTTTATCTTAGTCGTAAATAAGAGAATTTTTTTTTCTGATTCAGGTCCAAGGAGGTGATCAGTCAGATAGAGCTTCCCCCAGATCACTGCCTCATGATCTTCTCAGCAACGATTAGAACTCTTTTCCTTTGAAAACAGATTTCAGTGCAAGTTGAGAAATCTGTTATTTATAAGTCCACCAAGGGATGTTAATCCTGGGTTGCGGGGGTGGGGAGGGCAAGGCAAATGGTGGGAGTGGTGCAACTGAGTGGGAGAGCAGTGAATGCAGACCAGAATAAACTTTGCAGAGGCAAAATGTGGAAGTCGAACATCTTGAGCTGGGTTGTTTGGCTGAACATTTGATGTGGCCAAGAACTTTCGTTGTATACCATCCAGAGTTTCTTATGTGTGAGATGGGCGGCTACATAAACTGGTTTAACAAAAAAATAAAAAAAATAAAAATAATCTCTGTTATTGCATTTTTATGTGCTGCAATAAAAGAAAAGAGAAATAACTGCAGGATTAACTATTTACGTTTATTTAAAGTTCTATCAGCCCAAATTAATCCAAGGCAAGCTAATGGCCCTTCATTGAAATCTACCACTTAATTGATAATCTACCACTCCATAGTTAAGGCTACATCCTGGATTTCCTGCTCCTGGTTGTATATAAGAGCCAAAGTTAGTCTGGTGTAACCATAAATCTGATGTAACCATGGATTCATGTATCCATGAATCTGCTGGACCAGGGCTGGGGAAACCCAGGTTCTACTCTTAAGCATGGGAACTGACTGGTTACTTTGGCCAGCGACTATCTCAGTCCTAGCCTGAGAAGTAAAAAAAAGCATCTATCTGGCAATGTACCGGTACGTAGGACCAGCATACTGTACCTGCAACCTTCAATGAAGATGTTTTTGTTCTACAGTGGATTGATTTGAATCAATAATAACTACACACACGTATCTTCACACATGGATGCTCTTGCACAAGCACCTTTCTACATTCATGCTTATAGAGACACAGATTCAGGAAAAATGCTAGATAATCATTTCTAACGTTCCTTTTGGAACCATTCCTAGTTTGTTTCTGGGTTGTCCGTGTCCATATGGACTTTTAGAGCAAGGTTTAGTGGAGTCCAGAAGACTCAACTCACAGTTAAAGAATATGATCTGAATGTTTTAGATTCAGTCTTGGGCATCTTTAGACATGCCTTGGTGACTATTCCTTGTCAAAGAAGACAATGTGGGATTAGATGGACCAGTAGTTTCTCACAGCATCCATATGTGTAATTCAGAGTTGATAAACATATTGCCTTGTAGGTGTTCTGGAATACAGTTCCCAGTAGCATTTGTTAGCATGGTCGATGATGATAAATGCAGGGAGTTGGAATTCAGCAACATATGGAGATCTGCAGAGTCTCCATTTTAGATATGACTAGTTTGAGGATTTGGGTCAGAATCTGGCAAAAGTAAAAATGAACAAGACAAGACACTGAACCTAAGGAAGAATTTGTGCATTTAACAGCTCTGTGCATTAGGGGAAAAGGCCTCGAATTACAAGTCAACGTATTTCCCACATGCTTCTCTCAATCAGCATGGGTAGCATATCTGGAGATATCTGGTTAGGGAAAGTTATACTATATAAAAGTAAAAATCCTTAAAATATAAAATAGTTTTCAGAAACACAGCAAGAGCTAAAACATTTTCTTGAGTTATCTGTCTTCCTTGTGGGGAAATGAGTATGATGTAATATCCATTTATTTGTAGATGTTTTGCTTTCTGAACTGAACATTGTTGCAAAAATATCTTGATAAAACTCTCTTCCTTCTAAGGCAGCTTCAGGATGTTTTGCACAAATACTAAGTCCATCGATCTATCGATCTATCGCTCTATCCATCCATCCATCCATCCATCCATCCTCCATCTAGCCTTTTTTAAATAGTGTTTTTTTTAATAAATGTAATTTTTTAAGGGACACAATCTAATTAAAGTTAACCTATTTAATTTATGCTTGACGACAACATGACTTTACCAAGATATGCCCTAGTGTTACGTAACTCCATGCAATAAAAGTTTTTAGCAGCCACACTTGTAAACCATTATTTGCCACAAAACCCAAAACAGATACATATTTAAAACAATGCCCTGTAATATGACCAAATGCTCCTACGTTGACAAGTAAAAGAAAACAGACATTTCCGTAAGGGAGTAAAATGGAGGTCGTGCACTAGCCCATTAGCCAAAGAACAAAGTCTTGAAGCCCATTTTAAAGGCCATCAGACTGATAGAGGCAAAGGAAGGAGGGAGCCTAGAATGAAGAACCTCCAGCCTTGGAGTGAGTAGCAGGGGAAAACAAGGTTCTGCTTAGATCAAACAACTGTCAGGAAAAATAAGCTGAAGCGTTTGTGTCAAAAGGGCGGAGAAGAGAGGAGATAAATGCACTGTTAACACTCTCCTGCTCTAATCAGCAGGAGGGCAGAACGCTTATTCTTGGCCAGGATTATACGCCCAATTTTTGGAAATGGAGCATTACATTTTTGTATGGTATTCTAATAGAAAAAAAAAAGTGGTCTTACAGGGCATGGCTAATCTCCTTCACTAAATCCCCACCCTGTTGATTCCCATGATTTGGGCTGCAGCTGGGCAGGCGGTCCTTGTCCACTGTAATGAATGGAGTGTCCGTTGTTCCTTCCACAAAGAGATCCGCTTGCTGAGCATGGAGGCTACTTTGACACATGGAAAAAAAATAACATTGTTTATTTTGCGTAGAGACGCAAACGTTATTATGCCAGAAATATGCAAACTGATGCTCTCTCCCTCTCTCTCTCTCAGTGTTTTGATTCCATTTCACATAATTCCTTATCAGTAGCAAGGATGAGTTCGGTGATAGGAAGCAGCCAAAAAACACCGAGTTGCTTATTCCAACTGTGTTTTTAAGTAGAAGTAGCTTTCCTATTGGCTGAAGATTAGCATAGGGTGTACACACAAGCACATGCCCACACAATCAGAAAGGATTTTGATTTATAATGATCGATATAGGAGTTAGGAGGAGAGAGAGAGAGAGACAGATAGAGAGAGAGAGATAATAGATAGATAGATAGATAGATAGATAGATAGATAGATAGATAGATAGATAGATAGATAGAT
>JANHFL010008293.1:37055-49280 GCA_032468155.1 Oxyrhabdium leporinum
GTCTTTGAATTCTCTTTTGGGATGGGAAAACCCGGAACTCTCAGATTCGGGTTTTCCCAGATGTACCAATATGACTTCTTCAATAAAGTTCTTCAATAAAGTTTCCTATTTGAACGGACTTGGTTTCTGACTATTGAAGGAAGATGAGGGAGTTTCGTTGGAACTCTGACACCCAGATGAGTGCCTAGAAAATTGCAGTTCTTAACCACGCCACACTCTAGAGACGGTTGAGGGAAAGAGTTCTGGATAAATTTAATCTCACCTGTTTTCTTTTTTATCACCCTTTCCTCCAACGTCTTAGTTCTTGCACCCATTTACAAGGTTTGGGAGGGGTGAGAATACTGGTGATTTCTGACGTTCTTGGAATATGGATGCATTTGCTCTAGAAGCGAGGGAAAAGCAAACTAGAGACAGAAAGGTTAAAAAAGATAAAGATTTCCTCTATCCAATCATGTCTGACTCTTGGGAGCGGTGCTCATCTCCGTTTCTTAGCTGAGGGAGTCAGTGTTGTCCGATGACATTTCCGTGGTCATGTAGCCAGCATGACTATACACCAAAGGCACACGAAATGCTGTTACCTTCCCACCAAAGTGGTACCTATTTATCTACTTGCATTTTCATGCTTTCAAACTGCTAGGTGGGCAGGATCTTGGGAGTAGCTTTCCAGCTGACAAAGCTCAGAGTCTTTAACCATGAAGAAAGTGCTAATTGGTAAGCGCCCTATAGCCACATCCCAAAAACAATCCCCTCCCCACAACCAAAACAGTTTGCTTAAAATACTTAGAGGTGGCTGTGTTTTCCTTAGGGTTGGCTGCTTGGAACAAAATCTAACTACTGTCCCCACTCCTAGGTCACTTAAAGCAGGGTTCCCCCCCCCATTTAATTACCAAAATGCTTACATAGATGCCAGCCTTACCTCATGTTCTACATCTACCTGAAGAGAGTTTTGTCTTATCTGAAGGGCTGATTGAGATCAGGCCAAGGCATAAGGCTTTTCTCCGAAGCACCTGAAGGCAGGATATGAAGTAACAGAGGGAAATATATCAAGGAGACCTCCAACCTAGAACTAAGGAGAAATTTCCTGACAGCGATAGCAATTAATCAGTGGAACAGATTGCCTCTAGAAATTGTGGGTGTTCCATCACTGGAGGTTTTCAAGAAGAGACTGTTAAGTAGAGACAACTGGTTGTCTGGAATGGTATAGAGTATTCCCCTCGAGCAGGGGTTGGACTAGAAGACCTCCATTCAGTTACTCTGTTAAGGAAAGGCCCACTTTGCGTATCCAGAGAACAGATTTACACTTACTGCTTCACCCAGCTGGGCTGCCTGCAAGCTTTAAGGAGCCCAGAGGAGCAGAGGGCATGGGTGATGTGAGGAGACTAGACAAGGCCTCTTCGGCTTCCTGTCTAGGGCCTCCTTGCAGGCATTCCTGTCTGCCCTGCTGGAAGGCTCAGCTCAGAAGAGAGTTCTGCTTCTGTCTCAATCCTGAGACTCCAGAAGCACTTAGCCTATACATCCTTCAAGATAGTTTGTCTTAGTTGAACTATCAATTTGGCCAGACAGCATGAAGAGGATGATTCAGACTAGGGTCATTTGCTGAACTCTTCATGAGTCCAGGCGATGGCCCAGGCAGAGGCCCCGGCAAAGGAATAGCTCTGCCTTCTGCCTGAATGCAGATGACATCTGGGGCAGGACACATGCAGCTTTGGTCCAGCGTTTCGGGAATGTTGACTTCCAGCTGTTTACTCTCCTCCATAGATTAATAATGTGGTTATGAAATGCTGTTGAAGTGGAAATGAGGGGAGGGGGAGGAACTGGGAGACACAGTTAGAAGTCTGATGGGCGTTCATTCAAAGATGGAGAGCAAGCATTTACAGTGAGTGGTTGTGAACATTCTTCCATATGAGATATACATATAGAACTGGAAACCATTGATTCTTATGTCTGACAAATAGAAAAAGCAGTTAATATTATCTACAGTTACTGAAGTTAATACATTTTTCACCAAAAGTGCAAACGTCTTCTCAAACATGCAAATTAATGTGGGAAGGGTAGTACAGTAACAGAGAGTTCAAATCTAAGAGCTCTGAGCTGAGCTAGAAAAAAATACCTAACACAAAATCGGGAGAGCCAAAGCACTAAGGCTGCGTGGAGACCAGCCAGCCAGCATCCTTTCAGAAACTTCTACTTCTTTTCTGCAATTGCCTCTTACCCATTTTCTCTAAGAAGGATTATTTCCCAATTATTTCCCTATCTACAGCTTTTCCACAATGCAGCTTTAAGCTACTGACTCTTGGGCCTAAACCTTTTTTGGAAATGAAGCTCGCTTGAGAAACTCCTTCCCAGATTTCAACCCCTTTATCTACTTTGGCCATAGTTGAAGCCCAGTATTCTGTCCAGGTGGTGTTTATCATAGCCTTTGATTGGTAGATTTTCCTTCTTATGTCCTCCACCTATCCATGCCAGGAAAGCAACCATCAATGGGTCGGTTTTGGAGGACACCTGTTTTCCACTGACAGGTTACATATGAGATCCCCTTCCTTGTCTCCCCTTTGAACTTGGTACTTTCCTATCTGGTATGTCTGCTGATGCAGTGGTTGAAAACAGAAGAAAACAGTACTTTTCCAGTGTCTTGGAGTGTGAGGACCAACTGGAAGAAATATTTCCACCTAGTTTTTAAAAGGAAGAAAGATCCACTTTTCACTCTTTCATCAGTGAACTTGTAAAAAAAGAAGAAGAAAGGAAAGGAAAGGAAAGGAAAGGAAAAGAGAGAAGAAAAGAAAAAAAGAAAAGAAAGCACCTAATTTCCCACCCTCCCCTCATTTGAGTTGGCAGGAGAAACTGGCAGAACTTTTGTTAATTCCACCTGGTTGACAAGACAAGACAAGACAAGACGCTCCACATTTTTTCAGTTATTAAGGAATGTTCCTGGAATCAACAAAAAACAAGGCTCTTGTCACAAGCTGTTGCAGGTAAAATGGATGGGAATAGGGGAAGGGGAATGTGGCCACAGGCAAATGTGCACCCCGTCCTACATGCTTTTATTGGAATTAAGGTGGGTAAAATCAGCTTTGCAGGATTTAACCCTCCACCCCCCCTCACTTCTAAGTCAAAAGCTCTTGTCTGAAAAAAGGGGACTTGGAAAGGAGCAGTCAGTAACATTCCCTCTCAAGAATGGATTAGGGCAGGGGTATCAAACTCGATTTCATTGAGGGCCACATCAGGGTTGTGTTTGACCTTGGGGGGCTGGGGTGGGTGTGGCCAGGGTAGGCATGGCCAGCTTGATATCACTTGTGTCGGGGAGGGGCTGTGGTGGCTTGAGTGCTCTGCCACAGAAAACGGGCTCCCGAGCTCCGTTTTCAGCTGGGATGGCCTCCTGCAACCCTCTACCAGCAGAAACGGAGCCTGGGAGGGCCACGTTTTCACTGGCAGAGGCACTGTGGGCTGGTCCTTCGCTATTTCCAGGGCTCCCCCATGGGCCGGATCTAAGTAGCCCGTGGGCCACATCTGGCCCCTGGGCCTTGAGTTTGACACCCCTGGACTAGGGGATAAACTTCTGGATTTTTTTAAATCTTTGAAATCCTTGGTCAGATCTAGCCCATTTTCGGATGCAAACTTTATTTGATGGATTTCTCCACTCCAACCCCAAATTTGGTCCAGTTCTTTTCAGATTCCAGAGAGCTAATCCAGCTGATGGACTGAGAGACACGTAAGGTCTCAATCCCCGACATTCCATTGCATTGGAAAATGATGCTTTGCATTGACTACAGGTATTCTGATGCAGTGGCCCCCAACCTTTTGAGTGCCAGGGACCAGTTCCATGGAGAGAGGTCTTTCTGCGGACTGGGGGAGTGTGATTTCGCATGCTGTCTGCATCTCGCACATGCGTGGAGAGGGCTTCACTCGTTTGCATGGCCCAGTTTCTGGCTTGCTGTGAACCTCTGTCGGTCCACGGCCCAGGGGTTCGGGATCCCTGTTCTAATGAATATGAATACAGTAGGCAGCAGTAGAACTGGTTGCTGTATTTGCATCCTCTCCAGAGTTTATCCTTTTCGTTTTTGTTAGACCCTTTCTCAAACAAAAATGATTGGTAACCAACAGCCCTCCTCAGTGTTGCTGGATTAACTCTCATCATCATTTACTATCAGCTACACTGGTTAGGACATAAGGGATTTGAAGTTCCAAAAACATCTGGAGGGAAACACATTGCCCATCCCTGCCATTACAAACATCCAGGCCTGAAAACATTTCCATCTGGACACTCATGCCCATATGTTTATATGATTGCAACTTCCTTACAAATCTCCTCTATTAAATCTTTATAAACAATTCTAACAGAATGGATAATTTGGTTTTATTGCATAAATTCTAAAAAAAATATCAAGAAAACATGCCCCATTTTCTACAAATGTACATTCTTTTTGTCTCTTTTCTGAAATGAATTTTATCGTACCATAAGATGAAAATTTCATATCTTATTTACCTATTCCACTGTAAAAGATATCGTTTCCATATAATATTTTTGGGGACAACCAACCTAACTATTCTGTTAGTTCTTTGGTTTTGTTTTGGATTGAAATCTAATTTCAAGGAATCAAGAAGGAACATTTTATCTTGAATGTGAAGATAATGTGAAGAGAATAATAAATTCTGGCTAAAAGACATTTCTAGTAATAATTATGTGGTTAGCATTCTAGAGGAATTTCATATAAAAGTTCTAAAAAAGAATCTTCAGGAATAGTGTCAGAAATAAGTTTAACTAAATAGCCATTTGAATCCAACTGTATTCTTTGTCACCTCAGAACATACCAAGATTTTTCCCAGGGCAAGTTTTAAAGAAAAGTATCATCTGCAAGAGGAAGAAAAAGGAATGATTCATTTTTCACCTGGCTAGTTGCCTTTTAGAAATGGCAGATATATTACTTGATAACTCATCACGGATTTACTTGACTTGCAGGAGCGTAGAGCTGAACATGTCTTATTTGCCAGCATTGAAACATGTTGTGGGTGAAGTGATGTCATGGGTAAGTTGTTCCACATCTGTATGCACAACATTCTGCCACTGGCTTCCACTGTCTGCTTCTAGAAGAAAGAAGATGGTGAGAAGAGAGGCACACTTTGGTAGGGGAAATGTCTTCCTTACTTCTAGTATATTAATTGCAAAAGGGTTGTGCACACTTTCTGATTAAGGGGGGTAAATGGAATTTTGGAGCAGCAAGAAGTACCAATTAAGCAATCGCTTACAGGTCATCCATCAAAGCAGTTATGTCTTTTTTTTTCAGGATTGAACAGCTACTGGTTGTACCAACTCAGGAAAAGACTTGTTTCATTTCAAGAGCTGTAGAAGGTTGCAGCATTTGTGCCCTAACTGCTCTTTTGGCCTTGATTCTAAATGCTGCACCACCCTCAATCTGAACACTCCACATGAATAAATGTAATGATTTGCTCAAATATAACTGTGGAATGTATTCATAATGCTAACTGATCTTACATGTAAGAGATTTGCACCCATTCCTCTGCTCCAGGTATAAAGGGAAACCAAGCTCAGTATTTTGAAAGGCCCAGATCCTTTGTGGAGCTAATTAATCCCATTTTTCATGCTCTCTTCTAAGATCAAATGCAGGGATGTCTGGTAATGTGCTATTTTTAAATGACTCTATTTATAAAGTAGAAGGGATTTCAACCACAAAGTTGCAGCCACCATCTTGATTTTTCCCCTCCTGGTGTATACCCTGCAGCTTACAGTAATTGAACTGACACTTTCAAGAATAATGCACTATACTTCAGGAGTTTTATTTATGGCGGGAGAACATTTTGTTAGCTTGGTGAACAAAAGTAACACTTGTGATGGTTTGTCAAGTTGGGCATTGTTCTTGTTGTCATAGTATGCAAGGAGCAGATGTTATGAACTTTCAGCAGCAGCTGTGACAATCCCACCTCCCTTTTTAAATCAAGTGGGATTTTGGAAGCAAAGTCAATTGAGAACTCAATAATCAATGAGTTATCATGAACAGAATCACCGTAAAGATTTTGATAGCTCATGTATATGTGGCAAAACCTGGTGTGCACAGAACCCAGTGAATTACCTGGAGGTAACCTGAATAGCCTTAGGTCAGGGGTCGGCAACCTTAAACACTCAAAGAGTCACAAAGGTCCTAACCGGAAGCCCCCTGTTCAATTCTGGAGCCGACCGGAAGCCCAGTTCCCTCACTATAGAGTCTCTTCCTAGCATGGCATCCTTTTTCCTCTGCTGACTGGAAGTCCGGTTCCTGCATCATAGAGTCTCCTCCTAGTGCAGCATCCTTTTTTCTCTACCTGTCCTAACCGAAAGCCCTTTCAATTGTGGAGACGACCGGTGACAGGGAGCCTTAACAGAGGGATGAAAGAGCCACATGTGGCTCCAGAGCCACAGGTTGCCGACTCCTGCTCTAGGATTACAGTCTGTTCACGCTTTAGCCTCTTCTGACTATGTGCTTGTGGAATGCAGCCAACGGGAAGCTGAGTTAGATATACATGCGAGTCTGCCACCAAATAAGTAAATACATTTATCTTTATAATAATTGCAGGACCGATTGTGGTAACCTTTAAAAATATTGGTAGATGGCACTTAATTTGACCTGCAGTAACTTCTGTCTCTGTTGATACTGGAGAATATTGTATGTGGGGGCGGGGATCCAAACCAAAGCTACACCTGCTTTATCAGAGGAAGGTATCAGATCAGAATGTTTACCTATGAAGCCCATTATAGTTTGCTCTTATGGGCCTCAGCATTATGGGCTCTCAGGTAGGCCCTTCCTTTCCCTTCCCTTCCCTTCCCTTTCTTTTTATATCTTTTGCAGTCTTATCTTTTAATAAACTGTAAAAAGCAGAGACTGATCTTGAGAGCATCTCAGTGTAACTCTTGTGTAATACCATTGAATTACAGTCCAATCCTCTTCCCTACAATAAAGATCACATTTCCCCCCCCCCCCCCGGCTGATTGGCATATATGGAATTCTGAGGCCTTGTTATCGACATGCAAATTAAAATTGCTTCTCTGCCTCGCGCAGCCACTCACAAAATACCAACTTTCCAGATAGCAGTCTTGTAAGATTATCCCTCCCTCTTCCCCCAACTTTCAAAGATGCTCTTCAACATCCTAGCCTTTATTTCCTTTTCAGCCTGCTTTCAAACAAAGCTCTGGGTTCTAGCATTCTTTCTATTTTCTAAAGGTGCACCTGGAGTATTATAGCCTTCTGGGAAATTAAGCAATTTGAACAATTTGGGGACAGAGAGCCTGACAGGTGCCAGAGGAGGTATTTGTCTGCATATTAGTACCCACAGATATGATAGTGGAGATCCAGGTCATATCCAGAACATCAGCCCTGTGCTAGTTCAAATGCCTTTACTAGATTGCCTAAACATATCCGTAAGCTGTTACTGGCATTACTATCCCTGACGTAAAAAAAGATAATGTGCTGTTATGAGAAGTTGTCGTTGTAAAACTGTTTAGATTTCTATGTTGCAATTACTTTTGGTAAAAGAGGCAACCCTCGATTGCTCACACTATTTGGAAAACATGAGAAAGACTGATGTCCAAAAGCCTGACAAAACAACTTTAGCATGCAGCTAGAATGCAGAAGTTTAGTTTTGAGTAATGAGTTCACAAATGAAAGAAGTCTGATTCCTTCATTGCAAATTAAAATATTCCAACTTTCTGCTCCAACTCTTAGTTTAATTTGAATTATGTGCCTTTTTAAAATTTACCCTTAATCCAGGAAAAGAGAGAGAGAGAGAGAGAGGGAGAAGAAAGCAAAAGAGAACAAAACACGGCAAAACCAAAACAAACTCTATTTGGATGAAATTATTCCTAAAACATTTAACAGAACAAATAAAATTCCAAGTCAGTTCTTCAGAAACATCTAGCATATTGATCCAAGAATACATTTTGGAAACTGGATAGAGATTAAAAAGCTAAGTCTGCAACTAAAAACATTATCATATGCCTCCCATATGCTCTTGTGATTTAAATAGTTAGTTTTTACTGCGATACCAAATAATCTTCCCAAAGTACTACAAAATGGCCTTGGAGAATTTTATTTTCTTGAGAATTGACACGCTTAACACGCATAGTAAATATGCTTTCAAAAGGAGGCAATTTGGTAAATATATAATTATGACAATAATGAACACATTTTTGAAGAACAAATTAGATTGCATAAGATTCATCTCGCTGCTATCATGGAATAATACTGAAAACTATCTATGGCAGGGCTTTATTCAGCCAACTGTAAAGAAACATGCCGCTCAATCTTCCATATTTTAGAGGAACAATATATGGCAAAACTTTAGGTTATCACATTCTGTCTTTTCATATGTTGAATCACTAGAAAGTAGAAGCAAATCAAAAGATGGAGTGCTAACGCTGATGGAGCATCCACAAAGGCCTTGGAAAATATATTCTAATACTGTAATGATGTGTCTATTCCTACAAAGAGCAGAACTGTGCAAGCCATGGTATTCCCTCCGATGCTCTATTGAAGTGAAGGTTGGACTTTAGAAAAAGGATAGAAAACGTATGGATGCTTTTGAACTTTGGGGTTGGAAAAGATTCCTGAGAATACATGGTCAGCCAAGACAGCAAATCAATGGATCATCAAACAAATTAACTCAGAGTTGAGGTACAAATGACCAGGCTCAAACGATCACATTTTGAACATATTATGTGAAGACCTACCTCTCTGAAAAAGGCTCTTAGGGAAAGTGGAAGAAAAGAAAAGAAGAGCACAGCTAGCCATAAGGTGAACAGCGGTGATTGGGTGCTTCATTGGGAGACATGAAAGAACAGACTGGAGATACATTGTCATGTGAAAAAATCTAGCTTTGTGGTTTCTATGAGTCAAAAACAAGTTGAGCGCACATAATCAGTCAATAATTTCCTAATCTAAAGGCAATAACCTTAATATATCTATAGTCATGGGCAATGAACACACAAACTTTAGCCACGTGTGGGAATGATGATGAAATGCACAAAAAGAGAATTAAATGGAGCAGCCTTTGCAGCATGATCCAGAAGAGACTATGTACCCGAATCCCCTTTAATTTTGCAGATGGAAAGCTATTTCCATTTGAAGATTTCCTTTTTTAATTTGAGGCTGCTCAATGGAAGCATGTCTAACTGATTTCCATGAGACTTTTTACTTCCAATGGATATATTTAATCACTGTTCCAACAAAGGGGAAAACAAGGACAAGTTTAAAAACTTCTTTCCAAGTTTGTATGTATGAATAGGGAGAAATTAATTATTAATGACATGAGACAGAGTGGAAGCATGGGAGAGAGAATTGTATTTGTTAGAAGTAATCTTTTTTTTTCTCTCCCACAATTTATTCTGAATCATATATTTATTGTTTCTGAGTATCTGAGGCACAAAAATATTTTATTCCTCCAATGGGCTATGAAGAAGTTGTATGTTTCAGAGGGTTTATTTCTTCTTTTGGGTAATATTTGTCATTTAAAAAAATAAAATAAGAGGAAAAAATAATGTCAGTCCTGCAACAAACGTGTCTCTGAAGGAGGAAGAAATGTTCTGAAGTAAGTTTGGTGTTTGGTTTCAGGCCTCCTATGAAAGCTCATCTCCTTTTTTATGTGGATCATGGAAAATTGTAACAGATGGGGAGTTTTTTATTTTGTCCCCACAAAGGAAAAAAAAACTCTGTAAGGATAGAGTTCTGGTTAAATAAATAGGCCCTAAAGTCAATAATGAAGAACCTTCTGCCTGCTGGTCTACGACTCAAGACTTTCACAGCTGTCCTTTGTCAGGAAATAAACATATCAGGCAAACTTGTGCTTCGATTTCTTTTCTAATGTGGCCTGGGATATCAAACACTAAAACCTTGCGTATTTAAATCACTTCATAAAAATAATAAAACAGTGTTTTATAAGATACACACCCAGGGTCAAAATGGAAACATGACCTAGTCTATTCTTCTCTCATAACACAAAACATAATGTGAAATTTTCAAATGACCCGAGCTATGACAGAACTGAAAATCTATGTGTCCATCTACCGATCACCATGGCAGGTAGAGGATTGCGACTTGGGATGTAAAAGAAAGAAGTATAGAAAAAAACATAATTAACAAGTGAAATGCATGAAACAAAAATAAATATGTTGTGTGTCAGTGAAAGTAAAAGAAATATACTGTTTATGTTTTAGGATGTATATCACCCAGTGTCACTTGTTGAGATCAGTGGTTATAGAAATCAAAGGAATTAATATCTGATCTAATATTATTTATGGAAATAAATAGATCTAAATGGAAGGTAGTTTGATCTTGTAAAGTGGAGTGGATGAATACATCTAGGGAACCTGGATGTGGGTTCAAATATAAATAAGGGGACTAAAATACAGATTAGAAAGTATATGTTTTGATGTCAAATTCATGGTTACTAATTGAACATGATACATGATAAAATTATTCTGCTAAGTGAGATGAATATATGGGTGAGAATGAGAGAAGAGAATTCAAAAAGAAGTTACTCGTTCATTCAGAGATCCAAGAATGAATGGGAATGGGAATTGGTGTGTATCTACTTTAGAAAGTATGTGGTATAAAATGGGTCATATGCACATATGGCAAATGCATATAGATATAAAGGATTTGTTTAATATGAAAGAAGGAGATAATTAGTGACGGCTAGAATGTATGTAAAACCTATGATTGAAAAAATGGATACAAGTTGCTGTCTAATGTATATATAGAGCTAATGATAAAGCTAATGATAATGTTGTTAAAGAGAGTAAGTTAATGTTAATATGAAAAAAGGTGAAGTGAATGGCATATGACGAAATCATCAAAAATGAAACTGAAGTAACGGAGCACTAAAACAAATATTTTTGATATTTGTATAGAAATTCTAGAGACAAATTGAAGGGTAGATGTGAAACAAATACTAAAACCTTAGTGTCCAATGTTCAAAACTGATGAAAAAGAAGTCATAAAAGTTGTGACAATATTAAATAATGACCACATGTATAAGCCTCATAACCGGAAAGGCTCATAAAATGACTTAACATGACTGCGAAGACTCCACCAGGGCCTGATGGTTAGAAGAATGCTACTATTGTTCCCCTATCAAAGGAAAAGGTAGTAAGAATGAATACAAAACTCATTAATTTGCTAAGAATGGCTAAAAAATAGAAAATCCTGATTGAAGCATTGAAGAAGTGAAAATGAAGCTGAGGAGATTTTGAAAAAGAAGATGAGAAGCTTAACGAATAAAAGACAATGTATGGTTGTGATAAAGTAGAAGTACTTGCAAAGCTATAAAAGTATGAAGTATAAAGGAAGTGTTG
The DNA here is from genome assembly GCA_032468155.1 of Oxyrhabdium leporinum. Classification (NCBI taxonomy): domain Eukaryota; kingdom Metazoa; phylum Chordata; class Lepidosauria; order Squamata; family Cyclocoridae; genus Oxyrhabdium; species Oxyrhabdium leporinum. The sequence goes on from JANHFL010008293.1 coordinate 48,394, forward strand.
GTGTAAACTAGTTTTAGCTTCATCTTTTTTTTTTTTAAAAAAAAGATCCTGCTTTTAATTTATTTGAGTATTATTCTTCCTTTTCTGCCTTCTGTATCACGCTGTTTATCTCAGATGTAATGTGTGTATGTAGATGACATAAAAACATTACTGTTTATAAAGGCTAATAAATACTGAATATTCAAGTACTGTTGGGAATTAAGTATAAAATACCAAAGCTAGGCTGTTTTTGCAATAACCTCACTCCTGTACTTCTATTTAATTCTAGGCAGGAAGAATCGCGTCAGGAGAGAGCTAATCTTTTGGCTCCAGTAAACTACAGGTAACCACTTTTGATTTATATGTGGTTAGGACTGAAAATGTTTTCCTGATATACATTACCTTGAAACGAAGTTTATTTTTCAAGCACAAATAGTTGCCTTTCATATATCCCTCCCATTTTATTTGCTACAGTAACCCTGCAAACTTAGGAGAATCAGTTTCTATGAATCTCGTAAAATGACTTAACTTTTGAAGATATCCTGGAAAAAGGCAAAGATCCTTGTAGATCTCTATCTCTTGTTCAAAAGATCCACAGTTGGGCAAACATTTAGGCCAACGATCAGATGTATTTTAGATGTGAATGCTAGGGTCATTTTAAAACCAATTGCTTGCCAGAAAATGTAGTGTTCCATGGTTCTCATTATTTTTTTAATACAAATATGCTTCTTTTTTGCATAGCCATTGTCCTGCATGGAGCAATTAATAGTTTGCAGGAAACTCAGTAAATATAACTGTAGATGAAAAATTGGAAACTATTAATAAACAATCCAGTGCTGCTTATTTAAGCGGTCTTTCCTCACCACCCCCCCACCCCCCACCCAAAAAAAACAAACCACAGGTAGAAT
>JANHFL010008294.1:0-21290 GCA_032468155.1 Oxyrhabdium leporinum
GCCACTCTCAGAGAAGTGAAGATGCTTCTTGGATGAGAAGTGAGACATCTTCAAGGAAAAACAAAGGAAGTCCAATTGCCTTTTGAAAAAGCACCTTTGGGATTTAGCTCTAATTGATCCCTCTTCCTTTGGCCAGGTCAAACTTACTGTGATATGAAACCAGGCAACTACATAGATACAAATTCATGGCTAAGCATGATGTGTGAATCTAACCTGGATTTCCATTTTTTAGGAACTATTATCCTGGAGGCTATAAAACCATTCTGTGCTCAGTTTTAATCATCTTTATTCACATAATTCTTATTCAAACTCAAAGACTTTTTTGTAAGCAAACAACTTTGGATGTATTTCAGTTCTGCTCCACAAATGGCTATTGCTCTTTTTGTTTGAGAATCCCTCCCATTCCTTCATTAAGGCAGAAAATAATACTTTCTTCCCTTACCCCTCAAAAAGCCTTTTTGAAAATATGTCTGCACATCCCCAGATGAGGCCAACTGGGATATAAATATGAATTCCTTGCCTTAAGTTTAAGGTAAGAAATCCTGTGGCTGCAACAAAAGAGAGAGGTGAAGGACCAAGAAAGCTAGGGCCAAAGTCCGCTTTATTTAATGAGATTGTCCACAAACTACCTAAAGGATGAATTTACTCAGTACTCAAAACAAAAATGAGTTACAACCAGGTCACTGATAAAATTACCAACTCCATTAGAAAGTAGAAAATTACCAACTCCATTAAAAAGAAAACACTTTAGTGCAGAGGGAAAATGGAAAACGTTTTGTGTTAACTCTCAGTTCCGAACACATTCCATTCTCACTGTGCACCACATGAAAGGGGACATCTGTCCTGCTCCTCTCTGTAATGGCTTTAGCAGGAAGCCTTTATTCTTTGCTCACAGCATCTAAAAGGCAACACCACAAGGGTTTTCAATGACTATGTCACTGCCGTTTAAGGCTGGGGGGCAATTACATTCGAACATCCAGTCTTTTTGGTGAAAGTGAGACCTCAGGACAGAGTATTACGAGGTAGAAAAACATTGCTAAAGCGTTAAGAGCATAAGGAGTGGCCCTGAGGAGCAGCCAGGTTGGTTGAATCAAAGCTCATTTTCTTTGCCAATCATTGAACAGAAGTTGTTGCTTTAATGGACCATGAGCTAATGGCTTTTCCAATGGGATGCATTTGTTAAATGGCCCTGGGCAAGTCCACTTGAGAAGAGGATGATTTGCATCTCATTTTTCTTCTTAAATTTACCTTTAAAAAAACCCCAAATTTTGAGCTGCTTCTAAAAGTAAGATCCAACCTTTACATAGCACATACAAAAAGGCATAAGCATGGATATGTGAAGTGGCTAATAAAGATTCACTGGAAACATTTAATTGGAACTCAGCTACCAGATTTTGACATTTTCAGAATTGCTTATATGACACCTACTTTCAAAAGAATGTCACAATGTAGTGATGGTTGATGTCAAAGCACAGAGGAATGGAAAATGTTTAAGGCATTCTTTCATCCAACATCACAAGATGTCAGGGAACAAGAAACCTAAATCCTGCTACCAGCATTTACAAGGCAGGCCACTTTTCCAATGTGCTAAAGAGAAATAAGTAGTACGTAGGTGGGTTTAACCAATTTTTCTGTGATTCCTCCCCACCCAACTCCACCCCAATTCCTGTTATAACTGTGACATGGCACTGATTTTTGGTATTGTAATGTGTAATATTTGGAAAGCTGAAAGGGCAAAAAAATAATAATTAGGGGACTGGGGAATAAAACATATAAAGAAGGGTTACTGGAATTGGGTAGGTCGAGCTTAATGAAAAGAAGGACTAGGGGTGACATGATAGCAGTGTTCTAATATCTAAGGGGTTGCCACAAAGAAGAGGGGGTCAAGCTATTCTTCAAAGCACCTGAGGGCAGGACAAGAAGCAATGGATGGAAACTAATCAAGGAGAAAAGCAACCTAGAACTAAGGAGAAATTTCCTGCCGGTTAGAAAAATTAATCAGTGGAACAACTTGCCTCCAGAAGTCGTGGGTGCTCCAACACTGGAGGTTTTTAAGAAGAGATTGGACAAACATTTGTCTGAAATGATATAGGATTTCTAGCCTGGCTCAGCTGTCTGCTAGTCCAGCCCTCTTTTAGAAAAAGCTGACCATCCATTTGCATTACAGAAATAAAAAATCATCTGGGCTAGGATAAGGAATGCACCAATTTCCATTCTCTAAAGAATCTCCCTGAAAGGAATCCATCCTAATAATATTCCCAGAGATTCGATAGGCAGTTTATGTGCTCTGTTCTTAAAAGCTTTAATCAAACTTGTTTTCCAAAATTCTTGTAGATTCTGTGAATGTATGTACTCTGTGTCTGTGTCTGTATATACATCATATATTCTGCCCAAAAACTAATCAGCGCACTAGATGTCAAGTCTCAGTTCTGCTCCCAACCGGCATGAAAAATTCCAGAAAATTTAAGAATTGGCTTTTGCAAGCCAGTAGAAGCCAGCTTCAGCACAGCGCATTACTTATTGACTGATTATGTGCCAGAAAGTAGATTTTGACTTCTAGCGGCCACACAGATACTCCATGAACCACTACATCTATATATTCATTATAAACCACTTGGAAATGTTCTAATCAGAATAAATGATTTCAACAAAGAAATGAATATGCATTCCTTATTTTTATTGTCTTCCATCCTGAGATTTCTTTCTTATATTTGCCCCACTACACTTTTCATTAAAAGTAGGGATTTTGAGATTCTATATTGGGAATGTGGCCGCATCATCAATGGAAAAGGAAAGGAAAGTAGGCTAAAGATGGCAGCCAGGTTTACTCAGTGCAGGGCCCCCAAAAAGTAGTTGGTTCAGCTACTTATTTTGCATTTATTGCTATTCTGCTATTGCTCATTTTTCTATTTGGCAAATGCCCAATTTAAACCGGGTCCTTCCGGCAGCCAGCAGCTTTGTTCCTCCTGAAATGCAGACACTTACACAGGCAAATACATCAGTTAAGCCCTTTGTTCTCTACACCTTGTCTGTTACAGACAGATGAAAAGTTGTGTGAGTTCTATTAATTGTTTATGCTAGTTGTGTTGAATACTTACCTCCTTAAAACATTAAAGACCACTTAGTAGAAAGGGAGGAAGCAATTTAATGCATACATTTGTTTCAATCCAGGAAAGAAAAAGAGGCATCAGTTATGAGTTTATTTCTTACAGTCACGTATATTCCATAGAAGTATAAAATGACTCATTGTAGCTTGCAGACTACATTTTAAAATTACATGTTTAAGCCTGCAACAACAAGAGACTTTTGCAGCCTTGCCTCAAGGTGAAAGAGATCTCTTTATATTCTTTTTGCTTCCTGAAGTTGTTAGAGACAATCAGAAGAAAATCATAGGTACTTCAGGAAAAATTATAAAAAGCCTAAACAAAGCTGTGCTTAGCCAGAACTTGTGTGCTTGTGTATTCATTTGAGGAAGTAGGAATAAATCCTGCACCTGTATCAATTATGACAGCTAAATCAGATAATATAACAGATTATAGATATACTATGTAATAGTTATAACAGTTTATATTCACAAAAATCTCACAAGTTGCTCACAATGCGATTCTATGTGGTCTACATTTCCTTTTACAGGAAATAATGAAACAGTAGGACTTAGAATACAGGTAGTCCTTGATGTACGACCCCAATTGAGCCTAAAATTTATGTCGCTAAGTGAAACATTTGTTAATTGTATTTTGCCCAATTTTATCATCTTTCGTGCCACAGTTGTTAAGAGAATCACTGTAGTTGTTAAGTTAGTAACACGGTTGTTAAATGAATCTGGTTTCCCCGTTGACTAACCCCTTTGTTAGAAGGTTGCAGAAGCTGATCACATGACCCCAACACACTGCAACCGTCATAAATATGAGTCAGTTGCTTAGCATCTGAATTTTGATCACGTGATCACGGGGATGCTGCAACAGTCATAAGTGTGAAAAATGGCCATAAGCTACTTTTTTCAGTGCCATTGTAATTTTGAATGGTTATTAAATGAACTGTTGTAAGTCGAGGACTACCTATGCCTTGAAAGAGTTCCACTTGGTGGACAAAGAAAAAAATGAATTTGTGATTTATAGGTTTTATGATATTTACCTTACGGAGGGAGAAAAGGTAAAATATAAATGCATCTATAACTGCTGTCAGGATGAGAGATTTGGATGCAAAAATCCCTCTAAAAACAGCTAGCAGTGTTGCACAGTTGTAAAGGAAATATCTTTTACCAATAAGGGAAACTAATAAATACAGGTAGACCTCAACTTACAACAGTTCATTTAATGACCATTTGAAGTTAAAACAGCACAGAAAAAGTAACTTATGACCGTTTTTTACACTTATGACTATTGCAGCATCCCCATGGACATGTGATCAAAATTCAGATGCTTGGAACTGACTCCTATTTACAATGGTTGCAGTGTCCTGTTGTCACTTCTGACAAGCAAAGTCAACGGGAAAGCCAGATTTGCTTAACAACCGTGTTACTAACTTAACAACTGCAGTGATTCACTTAACAACTGTGGCAAGAAAGATTGTAAAACAGGGCAAAACTCACTTAACAAATGTCTCACTTAGCAACAGAAGTTTTAGGCTCAGTTGTGATCATAAGTTGAGAACTACCTGTAAGTAACCAGTATCAAGATATTCAGGGCAGAAATCAAGAAATAAATACATAACTACAAAAAATAGTCATTTGATTTACTATTGTTAAATTATAGAAACTAAGACATCTTGGCTAATCTACTGCAGATCACCCAAAGCTCACTAGAAATTTTCTATCCATTCCAGTAAGATACAGTTATATAGATGTTCCAAAGGGGGTTTTTCCCAGCCCTAAATGGAAATGCCAGAGACCTCTGGGTAACATGTGCATATTTGAGCTTCAGCCACTCCCCTGATTTATGATCTACATTGTGAGGGCTGTTTCCTGGAATCTCTGTTATATTAAAAATCCACATATGTAGAAAGGAGCTACTGTATCTAGCAACCAAGCAGAGATCAAAAATACATAAGCTCCCCCTGACCTTAGAGAGTGTCCAACTCTGCCTAGCTTCTCAGTTCTGTGCTCAAATACAAACTGAATAGCTGGACAGTTTCCTGGTCCATTTGTTGGCTGCTGGTCTGATAGATGACTGAGAAATACTAAGCTGCTTTGCAAAGCAACCATGAGAGGAAAAAAAGGGCGAGACAGATGCACAATCGGTGAGAAGCAACCCTTCTACACACAATGAGAATGCAGGAGGGAGGGCAGAATGAGGTGCATCTATGCCTTTAAGGCCAGGATGGAGGAAACTAAAGTCATCAACTCTGAAAGTAACAAATGAAAGCCCAGAGCCGTGGAGCTAATGTGCAAACTTGTTTCTGTCCTCTATGGCTCTATCATTTATTCAGGAGGTAGAAGCAGAAGACGGGGACTCGCATTTGCTTGATACTCAATTATACATTAGTGTACATCACTTGGCAATCTGTTCATATCAATTTAATTGGATTTTAATATTGCCTCTGATCTTGTTGTCCAATTAACAGTACTGGCTGGCAATAAAGCAGAACCACACACTATGTAACACCTTTGATCCCTGCCATATGGAGCTCTTCCATTGATTACCACATTTTCAAAAAAATTTCGCTCTCTCAATATGGACTGTGATAAATGGGAGAAAAGGCACATCCCCAATGTGATAAAAATTTCACTTCCACTCGCAACTTCATTTATTTTGTTGACATTCGGCTCTGATTAAGAACAATAAAAAAATCATGCCCTGAATATCATATGCAAATACAACCCCGGGTATGCATCTAATTATGCCAAGGGAGCATTACGGTGACTAGCTTGGCATCGTTTCGCTCTTTCTTTCTTCTTTTTTTTTAAAGCGACAGCATACACTTCTGGGTTTGTTGTGTGAGGGAAGAGTCACCACGGCGACCATCATTTAATAAACAGCAAATGCTGCACTTGTCACCAAAGCATGGAAAATTAGTTGTTGTTTTAGCTTGTTTCCCTAGTCTTGGAACCAGGTAATGTTTATGGCAACAAGACTAGTCTCGGTCCCCCAGTTCCTTTGCCTTCCTGAGAGTCACATCTATGCTGAAGATGCTAAGAGTCAATGCTAAACAGGATCACAAATAGTAAGGCAAGTGGGATTGTGCATGGTTTCTTCTGATGGTCTAGAACGTTGTTCTCAACCTAACCAATTTAAGTATGTATGTACTTCAATTTTTAGAATTTTCCAGCTAGCATGCTGGCTTAAATTATTATTCAATAATTAGGGTTAGTTGCACAATCAGTTAGGTGTTTACATTGGATTTGACATTTTCATCCACTATTGAATCCTTCTCAATAACTTGGGATAGGCAGATGTTGTTTGATGGGGTTACAGCAGGGGTGTCAAACTCAGGCGTCACGGCGGTGTCACGTGACATATCTGGACTTCCCCCCCCCTTTGCTAAACCGGACATGGGCGTGGCCAGCACCAGACACATCCGGCCCATGGGCCAGAGTTTGATAGCCCTGGGTTATAGGTTATCACCACAGGATGTTAGCAGTTCCAAGTAAAGCTGCCTTTTGCAATTGAATGGTGGTGACTTTGTCAAAGGCAATGGTGAGCAAATGGTGCTCCAGATGTTTTGGAATTGCAGCCAAGCATTGACTACTCTTGGTCCAATCTTTGCTTTTTTTTGCCACAGTCATTTTATCTGCAGGTCTTTGTAACTTGTGATTTTCTCCGGTTCTACTCTGCTATCTCCAGTTACTGCAGTGTCCACTGTTCTTCTTGTTATAATAGAGTTCTCCACTTTCCAAGCTGGTATATTCTACCACTGAAGAGCATATTCAATCATTTAGTCATTGTAAATATTCACTAATAAAATCCCATTTCTTTTTATCCTCTTGAACCACAGATAATAAAATGATTCATCAGTGCAGCAAACCTTTAGAAGTTTAAAAATGGCTAACATACAATTTCTTAATTATTTCTTCTCCAAGCTAAATATCTAGAAATTCTTTAGGTTAGGCCATGGTCTCCAAACTGATTGTCCGCTGTGCTATCCTGTTGTGTGGATACATTTTAATCTATCAGCATCCTTAAACCTTACTGGGCACAGTAGTTCAGTGAAGACAGAAATGTTACACAGTAGGATATCATATATTAAAAGGGCTACTTGCTTTTACACGTACTCCTGTCAAGTCAGGTGTCATCCACCCTGTATTTGTGTAGGTCTCCCCAAAGAAAACATTGAACTCTCTCTTGCAGTTCATGTTGTTAGCTTTGGATAGATTTCTATCTTACATGGATCATCTTGAATCATTTTTTCTGTCCTTTAAAACCTCAACTGTCTTTCCCAGTGGATACTAATAGGTACTAATCCTTTGACATAATAATGATCCAGACACTGCCTCATGGAATGACCAACAAAAATATTGAAAGGCAATAGTAGTACTATACAAGGAGAGGGAAGGAGGAAAATAAAATTCTAAAAGAAGTCTATATCTGAGGAACTGCAGAATCTTATTTCTAAGCGTATGTATGTGGGTGTCTGAAAAGCAATGTTTATGATAATCCTTATACCTTTTAAATAAATTAGTGATGGAGAAAAAGGCTAAAATAAACATAACTAGGAAAATGAAAAAATGGAGGTTGGAGGTGGGGGAAACACCAGGGTCTCCATAAGCTTTGTTATAACCTGGATCAAAGCAACAATTTTGATCTTTATTTCAACAGAGAATGTCAAGGAGTATTTAGAAAAACACAGAGACTAGAGATGATATGAGTATCCAATAGCTGGTTGGAAAAAGATGGGAAAGAAATGGTAAGGGACGACAGTTACCATAGGTAAGTTGTACAGAACCAGGCTAGTGTATGAAGGGTCACATGGACTTTTTAGTGGCAGCCCCTGATGTTGCTGTTTTACTGCTGCTATTTTATAATGTGTACTTGCATTTTATGAATGAAGTTATTGTAAGGGTTTCCCTCTTTTTTTTCTGTTGTTATATTTTGAAATACAGTGTATATTCTCTCCTCCTCCTCCTTCTGAGATTTCTGCTGTCACTGCTAGTTAGCATCATATAGGTAGGAGGTCATAAATTGAATATTCAAAAGAAGATCGATTTGATTCGGGAAATATACGTATAGCTATAATGTTCCATCATTAATCAATAGATATTGTGTACATTTTCCAGTCAGATCGTGGAACCTGAATTCAAATGTTGCAAGTTATGTTCCTCAAGCTACCTATCTGACAAATGCCCAAAGGGTACAATCGTTCGTTTATGTATCCAGCTTACTCTATTTGCTGCTTGTTGTAGAGTTGTGGTGTAGATGGCTTCTGATGTGAGCCGATAAAGGTAAACTATGGCATAGTGTATATTGGCAAAGAAGTTCCCAAGAAACAAAGAGTTGTATCCATTGTTTGGCCAAACTGTGGTGGCTTTTGTGTGCAGAAGACAGCTGGGCCTATCTGTTACACATGTCATAAATTATTTCTTGACCATTAGCAGTTTTTCTGCATCATAACTGTTATTCAGGCATATTAAATCAGTGAGAGGGAAGAACACACCAGGACATCTGGGGCTGCCAGATAATTCAGTTAATTTCTATTCCCTTGAACCTGGAGGTGTTAATTTGGAAGCGCAACAGCCAAGTCTGAAGAATGCTAATACGTCATTTGAATGATTAATGCAATCAAGGGAATTGGGGGACCTTTGTTTACTCTTTAATTTTTGACATGGCGAAGCAAGGATGAGTCGGGCTAATTTCCTTCTTTTACTCTCTCTCCCACACCCCCAAAGTTAAGGCTAACTTTTTTTTTATCATATTGGTTTAGATTTATGAATAGTGAGAAGATGGGATTTGTGAGAGAAACATTCTGGTCCGTTTTTGTTCATATCCAGGAAAAGAAAAGATGAAATTGTTTGTGATCTGCTGAGTAGTAGCCTCTTGGGTGAGAGGTTTTAGAAGCTAGTGTGAAAAATGGATTAAAAGATTCCACTTTAAAAACAATCAATTAAAAATCATTGTACCATAATTTATTCATTTTAAAAATGGGAAGGAAAGAATTTGTTTCTAGTTCCAATTTGACTGTTCTATGAAGTAAACGCAAGGCAGATTTGGATCACAGTACCTTCTCTTCATCTACAAGTAGACACCGTCATTCCCTTGTACAACAAAAGAGGCTTTCTATGATAAAATATCCCTAATTTTTAAAAGGCAAAACAGGAGTGGATTTGGCCCCATGCACTAAATAATTCAAGGAGTGCATCTGGAATCCTGCAATTATGGCAAGAGTAAGTCGATGTTTTGCAGTTTCTCCAAATTGCCTCTGAATAAATGTTGCCCATACCTATCCATTGGAGACTTCATGGAGTCTTCAGCAAAGACAGTCAAGGCATTCTTATCAAAGTTTGAAGCAGGGGCTGAAAGTCCCAAATAGGCTTTTTCAAAAGGCAACTGGACTTTCTTTGTTTCTGCTTGTGGAGGTTTTGCTTCTGATGGCTGAGGGTACAGATAAACTTCCAAGTGGCCTCAATGACTCTCAGAAAGAGTGCTAACGACCAAATGACTGCAAGGAATATAAATCCTTCCATTATCCACCATTCATTCAGAACTGAAGAAACTTCTTGGATGAGAAGTGAAATGTCTTCAAGCAAAATAAAGAAAGGCCAGTTGCCTTTGTAAAAGCACCTTTGGGATAACCATGATCTGGATGATTGAGAATCTCCACAGACAAGGGCTGAAATAATTTTTTTCAATAAAAGAAAGGCTTTTGGAGGAGAACCAGGCAACTATTCTGCCAAGGAAATGCAAAGCTCAGAAATGGATTTTACCATTAACTCTCATTTTAAAGCCCACAGCCAGATTCAAAGGTCCCAGGCTCCCCATATTACAACTAAAGCTAACTATCACCTCATGCTGAAATTCAGGAAACCAATCTGCATATCTTGGTAAATAGGGAATTGAACATCAGTTAGGATATGGAAAGTGCTCTGAACATAAGAATGGTAAAATGTAAGAAAAATCCTGTTGAATCAGGTGAAAGGCTCATCTCATCCATTTTTCTCTGTCGCTAAATGGCCAACCAAATATATCCAGGAAGCTAAACAAACTGCATGGGGAAAGTAGTAGGTTGGTGTTTAATATATATTACCCATAATTTTATCTTCATTGATTGTTCCCTTCTAAGGGAAAAGGAACTTGTACTTCCCAGTGACATTGACACTGTCAGGAAAGCATTCTCGTGTAAGGGAAACCCACTAAGAACAGATCATAGACGTAGGGTCTGGCTAAATTCATTTCCCTGCAGAAGGAGATACTGATGACTTCCAGTATTCTGCTAAGAAAATCAGATGGACATTCACAGTCTGAGAAAGATTGACATAATACTAGAAGATGATACCCTTCCAGTTGGAACACATCCAGTGAATTGCTGGGGAAAAGCAGACAGCAAGTACAAGTAGGAATAGTGCTCATGATATGGCTGAATTAAAGTGTCAAGGATGCTTAACTTCTGATGTGACCGATGGCAAAAGGAAAGTTTTGTGCTGCACAACTATGTAAACCAGGGGTGTCAAACTCGATTTCATTGAGGGCTGCATCAGGATTGTGTTTGATCTTGGGGAGTTGGGGGAGCATGGCCAAGAGGCGTGGCCAGCTCGACGTCACTCATGTCAGGGCTCCTGTGGTGGCCCAAGAGCTCCATTTTTGGATGCCACAGCCTCCTGCAACCCTCTGCCAGTGAAAACGGAGCTCGGGAGGGCTGTCCTGAGCTCTGTTTTCCCTGGCAGAGGGTTGCAGGAGGCCATGGTAGCCAAAAACAGAGCTTAGGAGCCCGTTTTCATTGGCAGAAGCACTGCGGGTCAGTCCTTCATTATTTCCAGGGCAGCCCTGTGGGCCATATCTAAGCACTCTATGGGCCAGATCCAACCCCCGGGCCCTGAGTTTGACACCCCTGATGTAAACCATTGATATATGTAATGTCAGAATCAAGAACCCAAGTAACATTGATATCAGAGCAGGAATATTAATATTGAACTTTAATATTCTGGAATATTCTAGCAAACGTAAAATGTATTGAAATGGGTTGCACCACATCAGAGGGACAAGAAGTCTTCTCCTGCAGCCAAGAAAATCAAGGAGGAAATGGAGTGGAATCCCAATTCACAAAAGGGTGTCAAACCAGAGCTTCCTGAAAAATTACACATTCAAGCAAAAAATAAACTAAATAAACATACAATAAGATTTGATCTCTGTAATATTCAATATGATTTTGCATGGAATGATTGCTGAAAAAATGTTGCATTCCTTAACTTGCGGTGCACTAAAATTATATAACGTATCACTGAGTGACCTCGTTCCATAACTTAATTTGTTGTATTCAAAGAGGACCTTGGTAACCAGCTCATATTTATGATAGTTAAGGCATCTTGCGGTCACGTGATCGTGATGTGTGATCTTTCCAACCAACATTCAACAATGAAAATGAATTGGGAAAGCCAGATTCAATTAATTACCACATGATTCAGTTAATAACCATATGATTCATTTAATGACCATGGTAAAATGGTCACAAAATTGGATCTGGACACATGATGACTCATTTAATGATTGTGTTGCTTAGTGATCAAAAATCCAGTCCTAATTGTGGTCGGAAGTCAAGAACTACCTCTATAATTCCTAAAGAAGAAAAGTAAGATAATCAGGTGTTATATCATGGTAGACCCATGTAGTATGTACATATCTACGTATTATTGGGCATTGAAAAATATTACTGAAATTAAATCCAAGTCATCTAATATCATTAAGGAAAAAGGAGGAAGCAGCTTAAATGATATTTTTGCCAAGATCTGGAATGAAACCATTGCCCTCATTATACCAACTACTTATGGACTGTATTAAAAAAAAGAAAAAAAATCCTGTCACCTTGATTGCATAAGTTTTAGCATACAATTAGCAATGCGTTTCTACAATAACAGCATAAGCTTTGCAGTGCCCTGGCTTATTTACCACACACTGTAGATAAAAGAAGTATTATTCCCATTGCTCTTATTATTCAATTAAGATACATTTCCAGACTAATAATAGTAATAAAAAAGATAATCAGCATATTCTCTGGCAACTTAAAGCCACAACTCATGAATGCATAAATCCAGTTGAAATGAGAGGAACGTGTGCAAGATTGCAACCCCATAAAGCACTGAAGAGAGAGATCAAGTGAGAATCTTTGGCTAGATGAATCCTTTTGCATAACAGTGATAAAAGAGAGCTTTCTGGGCCCCACGGCAAACCTCTTGGATGCTGCCCCAGCCCTAATATTCACCATAAGTGAAAGACATTTTGGTGTTTTTTGTCAGAGGAGACCTGTCCAGGGCTTGCACACCCATGCCTGTCCAGGAAAGAACAGCAGGAGCACTGGCTTTGTAGTCTCTTGGGATGGAGATGCACAGAGAGGCTGTGACAGTACTAGAGTGACCAGATTGGGTTGCAAAAATTCAGACACTCACTGGTTGCAAGAAAGCATTTTCTGGACCTCTTGACTGCTGTTTTATTTATTTAACAAAACGATATCATTTTATTTATTTAAGAAAATGATAGAGCTTCCCATCTACCAGAAGGAACTGTGGGCAGTAAACAAAGTAAAAACACAATACAATAAGGTGATTATTTGAATAATAAATAATGTTGAGGTTCTAATAAAACTTGCACCCATCCATCAAGCACTCCACATCAGCTCTATCAACATCTTGACCCTCGTGCCTTGGTCAACATGCATTGAGATAGTCTGTTGCACTGCATGTAATTCATTTCTGCCTGTTAGACCATCTTACCTATCATGTTGCCTTGGACAAATGTCCAGGAATCATACCTCTATGACAGGAGTCTTCAACCTTGGCAACTTTAAGACTTGTGGACTTCAACTCCCAGAATTCCATAGCCAGCTTAGGAATTCTGGGAGTTGAATTCCACAAGTTTTAAAGTTGCCAAGGTTGGAGACCCCTGCTCTATGGCATCTCTAAGGATTTGTGACAGCTTGGCATGGATGAGGTTTGGCTTGTTTAAAGACCGAAGGCTCTCCAAAGTGGGTGCTTTCCTTCTTTACATCTAGAGCCCTGCTTCCAGTCTCTTTTTCCACCTTATGTCCTAACAAGCCAAGACATTTAGAGCTATCAGCTGTTTGACAATGAATATATTTTTGCAGCCCCAAGCTAGCAACACAGATAATCATTTTATGAAAATTGTTGTGTGGGGAGTTTTAGTTGGTTTGATGGGTCAGGAATTGTTCAGACTTGTAACAGTCACTTGAACCTGTAGGTATTAGCAAGAAAAGTGATTTATTGGTTTTTTAAAGGAGGGTTCTCAGTATAATTCTCCCATCCTTATGTTACTTTCAAAATAACCCTGTAAATTAAGATAGGCAGAGAGAGTTTCATGCCCACTGCATCACATGGTGGTTAATATGGACTTTTAGAAGCTGAGCCTGGATTTATTTCTCAGGTTGGATGAGAAATTATGTATTTTTGTGATCCAAAACACATCCAATATCTAAATGCATGCACAAATAGTGTATTACTGAAAAAATGTACAGTACAGCTGTGCATGATAGCAAGGAAAAATGTTCATCTGCACACAAAATACTGCATGCTATATATTGAGAGAAATATTTTACCTGCATTTTCTTGCAAGGTCTAATATTCACAAACTACTATAGAAATGGAAGAAACCAAACTTAAGGTAGAAAAAAAACCCAGAAGAAATGAGACAGAGAAAAATCCTGAAATGAATAGATTTGACCTTCTGTACTCATTGCTAGTTCAACACCATAGCCAGTGGCATCTGGCAGATGTCAAAGCAGAGAAGGCTGCTATAACCACTAACCCATATAGGTTCTTATTATTGAAACAGGCAATGAAAGAATCACTTTAAAAAAGGAAACAGAAAAATATTTCTGTTTAAAGCAAAAGAACCATTAATCTGCTGTTCCTCTAAAGCTCATGGCAGCCTCTTATTACAGTCCAGACCTGCAACAAATGCAACTATTCCAAACAATAGAAAAGCAGGTGTTACACACAAACTTCTTGCTAACATGGTATCCTTCTCAGAGCTCCAGTTTCAAAAAAGAACATTTTTTTTCTTTGTAAAGGTTTGTCTCAGTGCCAGGTACCACAAACAGCTACAAAGTCAGTTCTTTTTTCAGGGATTTACTCAAAGAGATTTGAGTGTGATTCTTTTTCTGTATAAGAGATGTTGGAAGTATCTTAAATAACTTAAATGATAGTCATATATTACCAAAATGTCATGCTGCTTCATTCACCATTAATTTATAATATTAGCTTATTATATTCAGATTGCTGAACAAGTGGATTATTGAATGCAAACTTTTAGGAAGGCAATCTGTTGAAGCATGATATAGGGTCTCCTGCTTGAACAGGGGGTTGAACTAGAAGACCTCCAAGGTCCTTTCCAGCTCTATTCTGATTTATTTATTGACAGGCAGGAAAGCTGCTACACTGAGTATACTTCCTGAATTATATCCCCAAATCCTTTGTAAGGGTTGTACATTCAGTTTACAATAGACTTAAGTATAAGCACCACTAGCTCCATTGTCTAGAATTGCAGGAGATCAAGAACATGTTGGGGAGATACAGAATATGAGAAGAGTAAATGTTCTTCAAGAGATGTTTGTCTTCCAACATGTGGAACACAACTGAGTCAAGCAATAGAATGTGACAATGAGTTGAACCAACAATCTTCCTCTATTCTTGTGCAGGTGCTGGGGAGCATGGAACAGAGGTACAATTGATTTCTGAAGCCATTCTCTCTCCCCTAGTCATCCTTTTAGATTATTTGCTGAACTGAGTTGCCCAATTTTCTCTAATAGCCACCTATTATTTTTAAAGCTATTCTCTTTTCCAAGTTCTGTAAGAGATCCGACAGGAATACAAAGTTACTGGTCACTTGATCTCTTCTATAGGATAGTTAGAGAAAATGGAGTTACCTTCAGTTAGGAGCTGCCTATGGAAAAATTCTGGAAGAATAATGCTATGAATATTGATATGAGATTTCAATTTGAGTAAATTGGAGAAAAGAGATAGAGCACAGAAAGGGCTAAGGCTAATGTTGTGATGGAATGATTTACAAAAAACAATAGTAACTCAGTTTCTGCAGACGCAAGTCTTCAGACTGTTATCTCTTACAACAAAATAAAACAGCCCAAGTGGGGCTTTTCATCTGAGGCCCCAAATGGAATTTTGTCAAAGTTCAGACTCCTGTAATTGATGCTCCTTTCTGGGACCTACTTTGCAATATTGTTTTAACAAGAAGCCAGACCAAAGAAAGTATTTCCCCACAGAATGCACAATTAGCGTGAGGAAATCATTGCTTCAGGATGATGGTCACTAGGTCAGATCGCTTTAAAAGAGAATTGCACAAATACACGGAAGAGAGGTTTATTGCTTACTGATAAGAAATAAGAATGAAATACCCAGATTTAAAAGTTGCATAGAAGAACCGATTTGGTCACTCATGCTGAGGACCCATCTACTCTTATGGCTGAGTAGGTTCATTTAAGAACATACTCAACACAGAACATTGTCTTCTTCTACTGTTATTCCACAACAATCAATATGTAAGAATATGTGACCTGTTATTCAATGAAGTTTAGAAATTATTGAGACACTGGACTTTGACAAATCTATTTCCTTTCAAACTTCATTAAATTTGTTGCCATCTTCAGAGCAAAATTTAAAGTTATATTTAAACATAGTATCTTTTTACATTTCTTCGTAGCTTCATGGAAAATGACCTATATGGACCAGCAGTGTGAATTATACATATTTTTATATAGTCATAACAACAATCTCTCTCTCTCTCTCCTCCCCCCACAAACACACAAACATACATACAGAAAGATTTTTTAAAAAAGGAAGATTTTCAGTCAGCAAGAAATGTAGATATTGTCTTTTCTCTGATCAAAGAAGTCAACTTCGCGATCTTAACAAGTTCCATCATCACCAACCATTCCTCCATTGTCAGTATTGCTGAATATTTCCATCTTAATGCGTACAATAATCCCGCTTCAGTTATCATAAACAAAAACAAAGTTCAGTGACTTTTTTCCAGCTGTTCCCCAACAATCCCAAAAGAAAAACCTCTGGTCTAATTGTATATTAACCTTTAAAGTCCTAAAATCAATGGGGAAGCCAGATTCACTTAACAATTGAGCTGAGAAAGATCATAAAATGGAGGAAAACTCACTTAACAAATGTCTCACTCAATAACATAAATTTTGGGCTCCATTGTGGTCATAAGTCAAGGACTACCTGTACAAATATCCATGCCACCCAAACCTCAGGGTGTGTTCTAACTCCAAAAATCTATTTCTCAGCAGAAACTAATTTTTCATCTAAAACAAATAGCAACTCCAAAATACATTTTCAAATCAGGTAGATCCAATAGTCCTGTTTCCTGTGTGTGCTTTAATACCTTATATTTAACTTATGGATTTTTCCTCTGCCAACAAACATAGATACTTTCTTTTGTCACTGTTTAAATGCCACAGCAGTAGTCAAAACAGCTACCGAGTCACTCGTCATGAGATGGACAGCTGTATAAATTTGATTAATAACTAAATAAATAAAAACTCTTGAAACATAATTTTAGGCAAGGCATTCATTTTTATCATGGAAATTATCCCCAGCAATGACAATTGTAGTTTCTACTATTTTGAAATAACTTACGATCCATATTCGTTACAGTGATATCCAGACATTTTTCTTTCTTCTCAATCTTATAACTTGGTTTATTCATCAAGTCCTATTTTCATGGTTTTTGTTAATCACTTTATCTTTTGCTTCTTGTTCTTAAAACCAAATTGTTTTAGCTTTCCCACTAATGTTTTAATTCCCTGTAAGGGATCTTCCAAAACCAACAAAACATCACCAAAAGCCCTTAGCTTCTAAGTTTCTTTCTAAATCTTTACTCTCCTAATCCTCTCATCTTGTTTTATATCTCCATTTCAGTATTTCAAGAACCAAACTAAACAAGAGAAGAGAATCTGGGTAATCCCTGCCTTGTTCCTTGTTGTATCTCACAAGGCTTTGTTAGCTCTCCATCTTATGATTTGTCTCTTCCCCATATTCTACACCCAGTTTTGCCACAGTTCAAAAAATAACCCACCCGCTGGTTCTACATAAAGACTTCTGCAATGAAAGTAAGATCTGATTTTACCTGTGAAGAGAAAAGCAAACAATAGACTTGGTGGAGTTAGTGGACTTTTAAAAAAATAAAACAAAAATAAAATGCAAAACAGGACATTGTTTGCCAGGATCTTTTGACAGAGGACAAATGCAAGGCAGTGAATTTTATCCTCTTGCTCCTTAGTGGTGGGGATTTGTTTTGTTTTGGTCTGTTCATGAGACCAACTTTGCTCTTTGCAAGCTAGGGTCCTTTCGAATGCGGTGCACATTCTGCACAGCATGGGAATTCACCAAGCAGATGTTTATGTTTATTTCACCTCCCAGGAGGATGTTACATTTATATGGTTTCCTGCTCATGATAAAATGGGGCAAGCAATACTGATAAGGTGGTAGTGAGGACATTGCAACTAAGAAAAAAAAAGTGTTTCTTGCAGAGAGGTGAGAGAAAAGAAATGGAGAATGGAAATGGGCAATGAAAATACATTTCAGCTAACGGTCCTTTACAACATTTTGCAGCATGAAGAAGAAAATGATATGGAAATGAACTTTGCATCTAAAAAGAATCAGATCAAAAAATATTTGATATTTTTTATAAAAAATATAAATGAATTTAATTGGGACAGTAATCCAATTGTTGGATTGGGAATGGAAGGGCTCAGGTTTATATCTTCATTCAGCTATGATATTCAGTAGTCAACTTTTAACTAGTTGCCATCTCACAGCTCACTTAGGTCAAATGTAAAGGAATAGGGCAGCTAATGCACTGAGATCCCCAGAAAAGAATAGAGAAAAAAAATGAAATTTAACAGTAATTAAAAAGTGTCTAATCATCACCTCTCCCCCCCCCCACATGCAATTTAAGATCCAAGCCTAAATTGCTCATATTAAAGGCCATTTTTTTTTTGTTAATCTCTCCCCCCACCCCCTTCTTTCATTCTGCCTTAAGTATGTATTAGCATAGGGGTGTCAAACTCGCGTCCTATGGCGGCATCACATGATGTATTGTGACTTTTCCCCCTTTGCTAAACTGGGCATGGGCATGGCCAGTGTGTGACGCATGCAGCCTGTAGGCTGCAAGTTTGACAGCCCTGTATTAGTATATCTTTTGATGTCAAAGTTGTTAGACAGCTGTTGAGCGAGTGTCAGAGATGGCTTCCTGGATTTAAGTCTGCCAATTGATAGATAAGGAAGATCAGCGTGTACAGGAAGAAGTGGGTTTCTCATAATTTTGTTGTGTGCCTTCAAAAGGCTTCCTGCCTTTGTAGAGCTGGTGGTGTAATGTGGCTCAAGACGGGGAGCCAGCAAGTAGGGGAGCCAGCAAGATTTTATGCAATCACTTATGATGCTCATTGTATTAACTTTGACATCAACACGCAGTGGAAAACCAAATGGGCTGCGGAACGGCCAGTTACAGGCAGTTATGTAGATGACCCTACACAAAAGGTGCCAGATTTTGACCTTCCTCGCTACCATTGATCAACTCTGAACAGGATCTGTACCCAACATGGTGTCTGCCAGGACTCATTGTTTAAGTGGGGTCTTGTCTCTACCCCTCAATGTTATTGTGGTGCTCCTCGACAAAATATCCTTCACATTGTGTCTGAATGTTCATCAAGAGCTTACACTGGCCCAATGTCTGATTTTTTTTTCAACATAGACCATCCTGTCATTGAATGGCTGGGTGAACTGGACATTTTGATCCACTATAAATCCATGTATTTGCCATACGCTAAATAAATAAAGCATATATTTTAGTTAGTGGGATTCAAACAACACTAGATCAAGATAGTCTCTAGATTTGAGATCTTAACTTACACTGAATAGCAAGAACATGTTTGGAATATAAGTGGGCTTGGGTTGTGCTTGGGGCATTCTGAGTCATGGTGGCGCAATGGTTAGAATGCAGTACTGCAGGCTAACTTACTGCTCACTCCAGCAGTTCGATTGCTAACACTTTTTTTCCCATTTGCTCTCCCTTACCTCTTCTGGGCACCCATGTCTGTAGTTTTTCATGCTGTGTCAAATTGAAGCCAACTTTAGGACCAAAGAGGGACATATATAAAGGTTCTTGAGCAGTGATGACTTTCAGACAATTGTATGCAGATGCCAGGCCATCCCTAAACTGGTTTATCTATCAGCCATAGAGTTCTGCTGCTCTAGCCTAGCTATAAATTTTTAGCAAAACATGACTGTTCTATAATTTGGTAACCTTCAGCAGGGTAATCATTCTGTAATTTGCATTAATTCATGCATGAGCAATATTCAAAATGTATTTCCAGGTGAAAAAGTACTCCAGCCTAGTGAGGGTCCTTCACTGCATAGACGTACTCTATCTGTCCCGGTTCTATCTGTCTGTCTGTATCTGTCTGTCTTCAGTCTGAACGTGTAGCAGAGATATAGAATATAGAATAGAATTGTGATGGCAAACCTATGGCACCTATGCCAGAGGTGGCATGCAGAACCCTCTCTGTGGGTATGTGAGCTGCCGTCCCAGCTCAGCTCTGCTGCGCATGTGCATGTGCCTTCTGCCGAGCAGCTGGGTCTCTGCCACACATGCGTGTGGGGCAGGGTGCATGTGGGTGTGGAGCGCATGTGGCGGGGGCGTGCATGCATGGGCACGGGGTGCATGCACAGGGGGTGGGGTACATGCACAGGGGATGCACTCATATTGCATTTTGGGGATGGGCACGTGAGCGCTTTCAGCAATTGGCGCCGAAAAAGTTAGCCATCACTGGAATAGAATAACAAAATTGGAAGAGACCTTGGAGATCTTCTAGTCCAACCCAGTGCTCGGGCAGGAAACCCTATACCATTTCAGACAAATGGTTGTCCAATCTCTTCTTAAAAACTTCAGTGTTGGAGAATTCACAACTTCTGGAGTCAAATTGTTCCACAGGCTGATTGTTCTAACTGTCAGGAAATTTCTTCTCAGTTCTATCTTGCTTCTCTCCTTGATTAGTTTCCACCTGTTGCTTCTTGTTCTGCCCTCAGGTGCTTTGGAGAATAGCTTGATTCCTTCTTCTTTGTGGCAACCCCTGAGATATTGTAACACTGCTATCATGTCACCCCTAGCCCTTCTTTTCATTAAACTAGACATACCCAATTCCAGCAACCATTCTTTATATGTTTTAGCCTCCAGTCCCCTAATCATCTTTGTTGCTGTTCTCTGCACTCTTTCTAGAGTCTCAACATCTTTTTTACATCACGGCGACCAAAACTGGATGCAGTATTCCAAGTGTGGCCTTACCAAGGCATTATAAAGTAGTATTAACACTTCAGGTGATCTTGATTCTATCCCATTTGCTCCCAGGGAGTGCATTTTGTGCAGCAGATTATTATTATTAACTCATATTGTGGCACGGGGGTGATGGGGGTGATGCGTCTTCCCCTTTCCCAGCTCATCTTGGGGGAAGAGGAGAAGCCCTGTGGAATACTATGTGCTTGAACATGTTTCACTCAGGGGTGTGGGGACTAGAATCCTGACTATGAATTATGACATACCTTAAATTAAATGAACAACATACAGAGATTCGAGAGTGCTGGGATCAGTCTCAGCGAGCTCTTTCATGCACTGAAGGCCTGGCCATGGTGAGCTCAGACAGGCACAAGGGACCCAGGGCTGCTCAAGAGCATGGAGCATGAATCCTTCAAGGAGAGTCTTTACATTCTATGGCTTTCTCTTCTTTCAGCTGGTGCCATCTTCTCTGTCATGGTGGAGATTTTCCGTCCTGATGCAAGACCATCCGCTCTGGCCGTGGCCGGCTCGTTCAGCTGGGTGGGTCTCTTTATCACCGGCATAGGTTTTCCCTTTGTGGTGGTAAGTTGGACTGAAGGTCATGAGTCCACAGGGAAGGAGAACTTAATTAAAATAATAACATGAATCATGTATGTAATGACAATCTTGGTGGTTGATTTTAGAGCTGATTTCCAGTGAACCATTTCAAAACATTCTTATTATTCTTTTTTTTTCCAATAAATTTTTTTATTTTTTATTTCCAAAACAATTCTTTCATAACACGATGCGTCAAACTGGGTACAAACATTTAACAAACACAATCAAAAATATCAT
>JANHFL010008294.1:28833-41769 GCA_032468155.1 Oxyrhabdium leporinum
ATCTATCTATCTATCTATCTATCTATCTATCTATCTATCTATCTATCTATCTATCTATCTATCTATCTATCTAATAGGAAGATAGCCTTCAATGGAGCTGCTTGAGCTCAGAATGTAGTGGTTGGTGAGCAAAGAATATGATAGACTGCAAGCAGAAGATGAATACACTCTTGTACTTGTTATTAATGTCCATCACATTTGCTGCAAGGGAAGCCATGGTTCTTAGTTGTCACTGAACCAGGCATCAAGATATGGTGATTCTGTTTGTTTGCATTTACTATATTAAATAATGCTTTTTTATTTGGCTAAGTGTGCCTCCTCATAGTTCTTTTGAGATTTGTGGTTTTCAAGAGCATATGCTGCGTTTCCATATTCACTCTTTCCGCTGCATGATTTAGACATCTATTAATGAGATAAATAATATGGTCAGTTTCTTATTTGCTAGTTTGCCACCTATAAATAAACAAGACATAGACATTTGGATGTTTCAAAGCCAGCTGAATAACATTGTCATAGCCAGTGGATTTCCTGATAGTAAATTTAGGCTTTCAAGATTTGAAATTTAGGATTCACCAGTGAGTCACACACAATAAGAATCAGTCCAAAGGGGCATCTCTTGGACTGGCCCATTTGTATTATTGCATATTAATCTAGGAACAAAATAGCCTCACTAAGACGATCTGAACTTCCCCAGTACATTAAGTACTCCGAATTCCTTACTGCAACAGAATACAATATTGGGTACCCTACTGGCCTTACATGAAAGAACAACTCTGGAAAACAACAGGTTTTGGAGCACTTTTTAGCAGTAACAGGCTGTTGCCCTACTCACAGATTGGGCTCTATATACTTCAGATTACTGATTTGCCTAAAAAAAAGACGTTAGACTTGAACTATAAGTCATCCTCTCCTCTGCCACCATCACAAATTTCTTTTCCCTATCTGAAATACCAAATACAGATCTTACATGATATGGGCATATGAGGGCTACTATGAAGGAACAGTTTGCCAGAAGATGCTGGCAACATACTAGAAGCACCCTATGCCTCAACTTGTTTTCAGTTGGAGGCCTTTCCCAAAGACTTAGCTATATACTCTTAAATCCATTCATCTTGCCTCTCAAACACTGTCATACACAGCAGTCTGAAGGCTTTTAATTAAAAAAAATCTTGGCCCTTGGCTTTATCTGCAGAAGGCATTAGCAGGTTGATTCTACCTCCCCCCTTTGGTCCATGAATCAATAAGGCAGACTTTGGCATACCTCTCTCCCTGTATATTTCATCCCTAGCCAATGCCTGCACAGTGCCCTTTTCTAATTAAAAACTGGACACTTTCCCTGTGCCCATTAATATTACCCTGCATAAATCTGTCCTCTGTCCACACAGCTGCCACATGCGATCTGTGCTATACCTTGTAAATGAAGTTGGCTTGTGCTGAAAATCAACAGCCATGTGGAGCAAAACTGTTTTTCTGGATGTATGGCCAGATTTTTGTTTTGAGTATATATGAATATATAGACAAAGGCGTAGGTTTCAGCTGATGCATTCTCTTTTTTTACACAGTAATTTGAGTTTATTTCATTTTGTTAGGAGATTCTTTTTTAAAAGAAAGAAATATTGATTTATTTGAACTGAGAATTAAAATAGCATCTAACGTTTTTATTACTTTTAAAGATCTTTTCTAAAAATATATTAGAAGATGACATCTTGAATAGCCAAATGGACCTGGCAGAGCCTTGAAAGAATTTCTTGGCTTCAGCTATGAAGATTCTGGTAAGAGAAAATCCTTTGATTTGCCAAAATCCTTTCAGAAGGTATTAAGTTTATTAGCCATGTAAAACTGGGTGAAAATATTATGCCATATTTTACTCTTCTGGAAAAAAATGAATTTTACATACATGCTGTGCAAATATGTGAATAGCTTTGTTCATGAAACAAAACTGGAGACACTGAATATGCAGTTTAAGGAAGAACTTTATACGTGGCGAACCCTGTCTCCCACATTCTCATTAACAGCTCTTCACAGTCTAAAACAGTGTTTTTCAACTTGAGCAACTTTAAGATTTAACATTACCTGTGCTGTCTGGGGGAATTCTGGGAATTGAAATTCACACATCTTAAGGATGTCCAGGTTGAGAAACACTGGTCTAAAACCTTCCCCTCTCTTGCAAATGTTTAGAAATGAGTCCAATTGCTTGCATAACATAAATTGAATTAGAGGTGTCAGGAACAAACTGCAACTACTTTGAAATTATGACATGTGTACAATCATTTCATAATGCATCTGCCACAATTATGTACTGGCATGACATCTTCACCTGTCTCTATTCCCTTCTCTCCCTTTCTTTACTACAGACATGGGAATTGATGGGATGGGTGAAAATTAGGGATGTGTCTAAGCGGTAACTGGTAATGTAAGTTTGAACTCTGCTAAAATATTAAATCTGTATCACATATTCTCTGCTGTTGTGCAACTTCACTGTTAAATCATGCTAAACAGCCAGCTGGTCAAGTAGTTAGTGGTAAGCTTCATACCTCACACTAATCCAGCAAGTGGCTTAATTAATATGATGAAAACATCCAGCCATTATAATTTTTAAACCATGGTTTATAGCTTAGCATTATACATGTACAAATGTATTATATATTAGTTATGATTTGTTTATTAAACTTGTATACAATTATAATATGAGAGGGCTTTTAGTTAGTAACAATAGTATAGCAACAGTTTTAAATACAATGTTAAACATCCATGGTAGGATTAAAGATAGGATTAAAATATTCTGATTCAGCCTCAGCAGCAATATCTCATGGCTATATGTTTTGGGTTGACCTGAGGAACGAATAGTAAACTAATTAAAATATGAGGGGTCCTTGGTGCTCTCTGAGCTTGGATGTTTTCTTGCAGAAGTTTCATTACCTGAATTAGGTAACATCATCAGTGCTAGTCCTACCAGTCCTAGCACTGATGATATTACCTAGTTTGGGTAATGAAATGTCTGCAAGAAAACAACCAAGCTCAGAGAGTATCAAGGACCCCTCCTTTCAACCTTGAGCTACAAATATTATCCTTTATTAATAAAATTACGTTTTGCATTGTCTAATTCTCATTCATTTCTTAGATATCTTGCGAGGCTGGAGTATTTTGGGGTAATTGAGGCTACAGCAGTTTACTGTTAGTGAAATTTTATTCTGCAACAGTTCTCCCTTTAGTACTTCGTAGACAGAACGTGCTGGGAAGGGGGAAGGTAGAGTGCAAATAAATCCCATTTGCATGTTGTACACAGTGCAACACTTTGGGTGAAACAACATTGTCTCAAGAGAATCCTCTTTGTTTGCAGTTGATGCACTCTTGCACAACCTCAATTCATTCTGAAAACATGAACAATAGAAAATTGATTGACAGCCTATTCAATAACGTCAGATCATATTTAGGATATAAATGTTGGCAATACTAATGGTCTGATTCTGCTTTGTTTTACAACTTCTCATTTAAACTTCTCTGATATGCTAAACTTAAAATACGAAAAATTGTACTTTTTCTATAAGCTTTTATACTTTTTTTCTAAAAAGAAAAAAGGAAGCTGCAATGCTTCCTATTAATTGAAAATTAGAGCAGTTGTGATAGTGAAGTGTATATATTGAAGAAGCAGATTTTTACGGAAGCAAGTGCCCGACTGGTCATTAGCACTAGTTAACAGCTATAGTTGTATAATCTTCCTCTTTCCTGGAATGCCACTTCTGACTCTTTCATTTTTCAGGATTTCACTGCCATGGACAGATTAATACTAGCATTAATAAACAGCAATTTTTTTCCACCCCAACAACTAGTCATTTGAGGAAACAATGCATAGTACAAAATGATGCAATTCCTAAATGGATTTTGGGGAAAACATGGCAGCTAATAGCTAGGAATAACATGAAAAATCTAATTTGGTCATAACAAGTATGCTACTCCCAATTTTGTGGCATTTTATCCCTCTGAATGAATACTGAAGCATACCTTCCTATTTGGACTCACAGTGCATGAGACACCATGAATTTTTCTTATCCATGCAAGCGGTGAATAATTACATGAAGAGGGGAACTGAAATATGATAGTGTCATGCAAATATGATAGTGTCATGTAATACATTTACATTATTTTGGATGATGTCAGAAGGGAGAGAAGTAGAATAGGGAATATACTGCCTTGGATGGAAGCCACAGGTGTGCCAGTGGAGAGCTGCTTTCTTCTTTAAGAACTTGCCTACCAGCCAAGATATTAGAAGCCTTTCTCTAAAAGCCCTTGAAGTTCAATATGTGGGTTACTAAAAAAAGGACTTCTTTAGCAATGGTACCTAAATTGAGAAACTTCCACTTTGGATAATTTTACATAGTGCCTTTTTGTTTTACTGAACTTAGATATGAAGCACCATCTATCTTGGTCCCTTCTTATATTCAATCATTTTTGTTTCATCCTATTTTAAAATTTAGTCATTAAATATTTTAATATACTGAAAATTCACTTTACTAATTATTTACATTGTTCTCTTTGTTTTAAAGTTAATATGAAATTACATATATTTAAGCCCTCCTCAGCTAAATTACTTTAAGAAATGTGAAAAATAAGCTGAATTATAATCCAAAATGTAACTCAGTACTTGCCCAAATATTTGTACTTTGTTGTTTCAGTTCATACTCCTTTTGTTTTTTTAAGGATGCATTTCTAAAAGTGGGGAGTACAGATGAGGAATAATTTAAAGCATATATTCAACCGTAACAGGGATGGCTTGCAAAGTGAATGGAAGCCTGGGGTCTGCATAAGAAGTACTACAGGTTCTGACCTAGACAGTCACCATGGCAGGTGGATCAATCTGTGTGGATCATGCTGTTCTGGTGGAGAAAGATGTTTCCTATATTGTTACTGCTGTTTTGATCTTTCAAGGGTTGACTTCCAGTCGGTATGGTGGGCACCCATCTGGTTAAACAAAATGACATGTCATTCCAATGCTTTCACCTTAAAGATTTGTTGTGATAATACCAGAGTGCCAAACAAACATACGATATGTTGTTGTTACAGGTGGTAAAACCAGTGCATCAATGACTCACTGGAGTCCTGGTAGAGTTGTCTATTAGCCTGTGACTTGCTTAAAGGATGCCAGTGCATTTTTGATGCTTGCAGCTCCTTTGTAATCTTAATCTCTTTGTTTCTTTTATGTTACACTGGCCCCCCAAGGTTAACGAAAGAGATTTAGACCTTAGACACAAAAACCAACCCTTCAAGCTTGGGAATTATCTTTGCCTTTAAATGTGAGTGATCAATGCCCATTTTCTTTTGAAAATAAAACTCTTTTGAACCTTGAAAGCCTTCCACTGTTGAGCTATGTCTAAGTGCCACATGGGGAAATGGGCTGAAAACAGCCCGTTTTTTTCCTTTAGCGCTTACATTGGAGGTCTTGAAGTTCAGTCCAGAGCAATCAAT
The DNA here is from genome assembly GCA_032468155.1 of Oxyrhabdium leporinum. Taxonomy (NCBI): domain Eukaryota; kingdom Metazoa; phylum Chordata; class Lepidosauria; order Squamata; family Cyclocoridae; genus Oxyrhabdium; species Oxyrhabdium leporinum. The sequence goes on from JANHFL010008294.1 coordinate 34,297, forward strand.
TTAATTGGTGCAAGCTCTGGTGACAGATTATGCCAGTTTACACTCCAGTATAGCACAAATTTAAATGCTGTGGAAAAAAGCAAAAGATACACTCTTTGGTCTCTACTTAAAGAGGGCAGCGGTATTGGAAAAAGAGCACATTTAATTTATCACTGTCAGAGCAGGTGCAAAGTTTAATTCTAACTAAAAGCATTAAACAATTAACCCAGACAGTCAGACTCTTCTAAAAATGCTCAGTTGCAAGTAACATGCGGTCCAGCTTGCCAATGGAATTAATAATAATTTTAGAAGTCCAGTTTTCTGTTTGATACAAGCAACTACCTTTCTTCATTTTTTAAAAAAAAATTGCATTAACTGGACAAATTACTGAAGGCAAAACTTGAATCCTTAGCTCTTCGATCATCACTGAAATATCATTCTTATATGGCAAAGTCCTCTCAACTGTCAGTTAAATAACAAAATTGATGTTCAACTTCATATTGTGATGTCCTCCCAACTTCTGAGAGGTGAAAAGCAACACAATGCATTTTCTTTCCATTGGGCAAGAGAACTCTGGGGATATGTGATGGCAACTGGAATATTTGCTTGCTGATTTGCAAAGATAACTGGTACAAATCAGTTTCTACATAACCACTGAATAAAATTGCTAATTTGGTTTCAGAGTTGAGTGAGGATAAGGAAGAAAGAGGGAGAATATGAATTTATAGGGTGCTTGCTTCTCTTTAAACTCTCAGATCTTATTTCTTTTTCCTCTGAATTCAAATGGCCAACTCACTCAAAATGATTTCTCTTTTTCTCCTTAACGTTGAACAGGTTCATCCTCTGTGGCCATCATTATTTCTGTGTCATATCCTGGATCTACTGAGTATATAACAGGTAATCATTTCAGATGATTTGCAAGCAATCAGCTTCACACAAATGGTCACCCAGCAACATTTCTTAACTATATGATGCCAGTGAGGTATTATTTTTGCAACCCAGTCTTCCTTTCCTCCTGTTGTACTTCTCTGAAGATGTAAGGTATCTCTAAGCAATATTTTATGCGAGGATAAGAGAGTTACAAAAGTTTCCCATTTCCATGTTAAAGGAATATAGATAATGGGGATGACATTAATTGGAGAATTTTGACTATCCAATGAATTCTATGCTGTCCAGCAATGTGTGTATTTCAAACAATGTATAATAGATACATTTATCAGTGCTCATTTATCAAAGGTAGAGACCTATCTGCTCCTTATCTGTTTCCATTACTTCCTTTAGTTTACTGTTTATTTTAGTTGCAATTTCATAGTTATCTCTTTTTAAAAAACTGTTTAAATTGGTAATATTAGGTAGAAGCCCAGTTCTGTGATATAACTTAGTAGCGCTAATGTGATTTGCTACAGACTCATTTCCTCTGCCAATTCAACTAACAGGGCTTGTGTTTCCTGGATTGCTTACACATCAGTTCTGTAGTTTTAGCTTCACTTGAATGAATTACTCTGAGACTTATAAAAATTTTTTTTTGAGATGTCTAGCTAGATAAACCTCAGGTTTGGGGTTTTCACAGAATTCGAATCACAATGCAAAGCTTAATCAAGTTAAGAACTGTTCCATATATTAAGCCAAATAAGACCCTTGAGATATTTCATGGAACTAACAGCATATCTGGGATAACAGTCCAGATTGTGAAAACATAATTGTGGAAAAGTATTAATGACCACCCACCTCAGCCTTTTCAATCTCTAAGACTTTCTTTCAAAAGATGAAATATTAATAATAATTCATTCACAGATCTCCTAACATCACACCTGGTTGAGTTCTATGGAAATACATTTCTCTACTACATCACTTTAAATATTCCCCCCATTCATACTTTAATATACAGGTTTAATAGCCCTTCACCCTAACTAAATTAAAATATTTATGTAAGGTTATATATTGGGCTATATTTATAATTTATGTTGTGCTAAGAATGACCTTGGCTAGAAGTGTTGACAGTACTCTGGGTCTAGTCATTCTTTTAATCTGAAATAATGCTGTGAAATATTAGTCTGTGGAAATTAAAAGTCTATCTTATATGACTCAGATGATAGGTTGGTATAAAGCTGGAAAGGTAGTAACCAACAAGCCACATGCCAAAAAAGAGCAACTTGGAATAGTGTGTATAATTTGGGTCACCAAAATACAAAAAAGATTTTGAGACCCTAGAAAAAGTGCATAGAAGAGCAAGAAAGATGGTAAGACGTCTGCAGACAAAACCATATAATAAACAATTGAGGAAATTGGGTGTGTCTAAGCTAAGGAAGAGAAGGATTAGGTGTGATATGATAGCAACATTCTAGTACTTGAGGGGCTGTCACAGAGATTAGGATGTTGATCTATTCTGCAAAGCATCTGAGGGCAGGACAAGAAGTAATGAGTGGAAGATCCTTAAAGAAAGATCCAATTTAGAATTGACAAATTTCATGGTCGTGAGAACAATTAACCAGTAGAAAAGCTTACTTTTGAAAGTTCTGGGTGTTTTATCATTGGAGGTTTTCAAGAAGAGACTGGACAGCTATTTGTCCAGAATGGTATAAAGTCTCTTGCTTGAAACCCTATTATTATATGTTCTGCTCTATCAATGTAACCCTCCTGCAGCTGTCTTTCATGATCTTGAAGCAAGTGGCAAAATATCCATTGACTTGGAAAAGTGAGAAGAAAATGCCTGGGATTGAAATTCTGGAATTTAGTCATCCATTGATGTTTTGATTGGTGTGAACTGCATGTATGTATTGTGCTGCAATAAAGCAACTTATCGTGATTCTGCAATGGTATCTGCAGGACAGCAGGATAGGTAAGATGACCATCAAAACAGCATGATCAAAGCCCCATTTTTTTCTATTGTTGGTATGTCATTGAAATATGTACAAAAAGGATGGAACTTGGATTGTGCTGATGTGAACTCCTCCTTGCCTGTTTTAACACTCCCTTTGGATACCACTGTGAACTCTGAAGCTACTGTTGTTACTGAATGCAGGGCTGAGATCTCGGACAGACAAGATTTACTGCAGATTTTGGTGTGAAATCTGACAGCCCAAAGCAAAGAAAAATGCAAAGGAACTCCAAGACAGATATCACAATGAATGTGTATATGATACTGAGCTCTGACAGCTGCCATAGGATACTGTTACAGAAAAGCCATCTGCTCAGCTGAGAAACATTGTCCTCTTTCAATACTTGGCCTGGAGCATAGTAATAACCCACTTCCAACGAAGTAGATGGACAACTACTCTGAACCTGGAGAGGCAATAACTTGAGTTTTGGAAAAAGGATCTGCTACGTTTCTTCATCCACCTCATCTGTGAAAATTATGGAGCCCCCCCCCTCCCACAAAGGACCTTGCATTGGACCCTACAGCAAAAATGTTTTAGACACTTTAAGACTGTAATGGTGAACCTATGTCACGCGTGCCGGAAGTGGCATGCAGAGCCATCTCTCCGGGCACGCCAGCTGTCGCCCATTGCGCGCCGGCCAGCTGGTCTCACATGCGTGTGTGAAGACTAGGTGGCTGGCATGTGCATACGCGTTAGAAACCGGCCGGCCAGCTGGTCTTCTGATTTCTAATGTGCATGCACGCGCAAAGACCAGGTGGCCAGCTGGTTTCTAACATGCATGTGCACGCTGGCCACCTGGTGTTCGCACATGTATGAGTGTCGGGGGCTGCTCTTCTGGTTTCTGGCACATGCGCGCATGCTCTCATTTCGGCACTCAGTGCTGAAAAGGTTAACCACCACTGCTTTAGGACTTTTCCATCAAGCATAAAAATTTTCCTGCGTAACTTTTCCTAACAATACTCATTCAGTGTGATGAAAGATTTAGAAGTAGAAGGGAACTTTGGAGACATTCTCATTGGTGATGTGTGACTATACTGAATTTATTTAGATATATCAGTATGTAAAATGCTCTACAATCTTCTTTCCACAGATGTGTTTATGGCTTCTCGTGGTTCACTAAAATCTCATCTGGCATTTTTCAGTAACAACACTGTTAAAGGGAAGTTGTCTCTTTGGGAAATTGTTAATAACTTTTTCCTTCCCCTGAATAAATTATCTAATCAATTTCTCAGGTTACAAACTTGGTGAAGAAATTCAAAAGGCCTATTGTCTAACACTAGTTCCATGGTTGCCAAATATATTATGGTCCATTCTATAAATTTATAGACGGACGAGTTGAACGGTAATGCAGAAATCTTCTAATAGCCAAAGATTCCAAGCAAGAGTTGTCAGACAGCTTATCTACAACATTTTCTGAAGAAACTATTCCCCCACTCCCTCTCAGTATTTATATCTACACCTAAAGGAATACTCCATCAGTTCAGCAGCATATTTTTCAAGGCAGGCATTGTGCTTCAGTTCCATATCCACATTAAATACTGGTAGTCCTTGCTTAGTAATCAAAACTGGGACCAGTAACTCTGCAGCTAAGTGCTGTGGCCATTAAGCGAAGCATCACATGATTGCGACTTATGATTTTACTTCTGTCTTCTCTATTAAGTCTGCTTGTTGCAAGCCAATTGCAAACCACCCTAATGGTGACCATGTGACCACAGCACGCTCCTGTGGTAATAAATGTGAGATAGGTCAGAAATTCTGGTCTCGTGGCTGTCCAGTCTTCTTTTAATCACCGACAACTTCTAAAGGCAACCTCTTCCACTGGTTAATTGTTCTTACACTTAGGAAATTTCACCTTAGTTCTAGGTTGCTTATCTCCTTGAATAGTTTCCATCTGCTGTTTCTTGCCTTCTGGTGCTTTGGAAAATAGGTTGACCCCCTCCCCTTCTTTGTGGCAGCCTCTCAAATACTGGAACACTGCTATCATGTCACCCCCACCTTCTTTTTAACAGACTAGACAAATTCTGCAACTGTTCTTTATGTACAATTAAAATAGTAAAATATAACAAATAGTATATAAAATATAAAAAGAGGGAAGCAATGTTAAAAATTAATTAAAAGGCAGGGTGAGGGCTTTCAGGGCACTAACCAGCCCCATGGCTGCATGCTCCTTTGTGCACCTGAACAACACCGCAGAGCCTTGTTTTCATACCTTTAAGGAAGGCCAGGAGAGTGGGGACCTCTCATCTCTGGGGGAGAAAAAGGTTCCACAGAGCAGGGAACATTCTTCTATAGGATCAGTCCAAGCTTTCTTGTGTATTGATGTGATGCATTGCCATGTTAGTGCTGAGAATATTTAAAGGAAAATTATCCAAAATCTTCTGTCTGAAAAGCCCTATTTTGCATTTGCCTACAGGTGGGGTTGCTTCTGTCCTTGACTCTTCCCTTTTTATTTGTTTTCAGATTTGCTGTATCTTTTCCATACAATATTTAGGATTCTTTCCCCTTGTATTTCTTTATTTGAGCAATATTATGGGGGTGATGGTATATATGTGTATTTCTGCGCAAGAGAGAAAATGTTTGTTAGAGTCCCTGGAATACAAATTGGTTAATTTGCAGGGTGGATTAGACACAGGGTGTGATATAAGTTTGGTTTGTATTAGCATAATGGTATCATAAAAATGTAGATTTGGAGGTGGAAATTATTGGAGACGTGGCTAATACAGTATTGCTCTAGCAGAAGAGGTGCACAGTATTTACACTGCATTTGACCACATAAACTATGTCATGCACAAACAGGGTTTTTCATAACACAAAAGAGAACTGGAAGATTGTCTTTCTGCTGCTGAGCAGTTATGAACCCCATCCTATAGTCATTAAAACAGTACATATACACATATGTATAGCCACACATGCACACCCCCAAGAACAAAAATAATAATAAAAAATTAAAAACCATAATTACGGTATACTTAATATTTCATAGCTTAATATCACTGCCTAGAGGTAGCAGATTTAGTTGATTACTATTTGTTTGCAATGTAGAGAAACCCTGCAATCACTGTGAACATAAAAGGATTGCAATTAGATCTATTGGTTGAAAGCTGTACCTCTGCGACCCACTGCAAAGTGCTTAGCACTATGAGACAAATAATGCTTAGCTGCAGCTGGCACATCTGGACATAATAATATGAACTAAACTGACATAGCTGCTAAAGGCTATTTCTACCCTTAGTCACTGAAAACAGAAAACTGATCTGGGTTTTAAAGTATTTATCAACAAAAAACTGATATACATAGACTCAATGACACATACTGAAATGTGACTTTTCCAGCAAGTATGCTTCTGTCTCCTTATAAGGAAAGGGAGAAAAGGGGAGCACAGATGAGATGAACAAATTAGAATCAAAATGGAATTAAAAATACAAACATTCCAAAACATGGAAGATGTGGATTTCCAAATGCCAACTGGATTTGTATATTGCTACGTGTTACTGGGAAGAGTTCATAAATTCTGAAGTATGTCCTGGTTAGTGCATTGCCAATGAACTGCTTTGTACAATCCGTGAGTCGTTTGTGAAATAATTGGAATTATGAGTGGTCCTAAGCTGTGGCATCTAGCCATGAGACTGTAGCACTTTACCTGTACTTCTGTTGTGCTACAGTCTTTTGATGAACTGAATTTTAGGCATTGAGAATGCTAGCTAGACCATAGTCTCAATCTTTCTTGAGTGATTAGTCAACTGATCAGAAATGGCAGATCCCCATGAAGAGGAAAGGCAGGGAATCATTTTATGGCTGAGGGATCCATGAAAAGAAAAAAATAAGGTCTCTGAAAGCCACAATGCTGATGCCATTGGAGGCTAGGGTCCAAAATCCCAAACTTCCTGGTTTTACATTATCTGTGGCATTGATAGACAAAATAGCTTAAACTAGGGGTGTCAAACTCAAGGCCCGGGGCCCAGATCTGGCCTATGGGGTGCTTAGATCTGGCCCATGGAGCTATCCTGGAAACAATGAAAGACTGGCCCGCAGTGCCTCTGCCAGCAAATATATATTCACTGGCTGAGGGTTTCAGGAAGCCATCACAGCCAAAGACAGAGAATGCAAGGGCTGCGGGCAGCCCTCCTAAGCTCTGTTTTCACTGGCAGAGGGTTGCAGGAGGCTATCGCAGCCAAAACCGGAGCTTGGGAGCCCGTTTTCGCTGGCAGAATGCTTGGGCCGCCACAGGCACCCCCAACACGAGTGACATCGAGCTGACCATTCCCCCCTTCCCCCCCGAGGTCAAACACAACCCTGATGCCACCCTCAATGAAATTGAGTTTGACACCCCTGGCTTACACCTAGGAGGCTTTGGCTGATTTTGACAATGCATTAGCTATTTACTAGTGTCTGCTGGTCTTAAACACCTCTGCTTGTTTTGATTTGATTCTGGCCCATTTCATCAAATTCTGGTTCCTTTGGGGCTCAGAAGTCCTCTACAGCACCTGCTAGGTTTCTCAAACTGATTCAATGCTCAAGTCTTGTTTAATTCGAATCATTCTTCCTCATTGGAGGCTAGGGTCCAAAATCCCAAACTTCCTGGTTTTACATTACCTGTGGCATTGATAGACAAAAT
>JANHFL010008295.1:0-15396 GCA_032468155.1 Oxyrhabdium leporinum
CTTCAGTGGCCACAGTAATTTTGGGTAACTGACAGATGATCTTTCTAATAATGTTTTGCTCTTTTAATTTTCTTATTAAAGGAGTTCAATAAAAAAAAATAGGAAAAACTGTCGAGGTTTTTAACTGCCTTGGGATTAACTCTTTACTACCCAAAGCCTCTAGGTAAATGTGTAAAGATTTCCACTATCCAGTTGTGTCCGACTCTAGGGGGAGGTGCTTATCTCTGCTTCTTATTCAAGGTAGCCAGTGTTTTCTGAAGACATTTCCGTGGCTGTGTGGCCAGCATGACTACTGTGTTTTCCCAAAAATAAAACCTATCCCAAAAATAATCCCTAGCATGATTTTTACATGTGCACCTAATATAAGCCCTACCATCAAAATAAGCCCTATTTAAGAGACTGTATAGCCGTCCACCTGTCCATTCTGTCTGGTTGCTAGCAGTGCCAACATGAGGTGAGGCGAGGCAGGTGTCAGGGCATGTATGGCCTGGCTGCAGGGGCCCAGAGGTAAGCCAGTGCAGGGCATGTGGGGCAGCACCCCCCCCTGCCTTGTGGCAGTGGCACTAGCATGCCGCACTGCCTCCTGCCCCATTGTGGCCGTGAGCAAGCGGAAGTGGGTCTCCCATAAATGAAAAAAAATAAGACATTCCCCCCAAAATAAGCCCTGGTGCTTATTTTGGAAACCCCCCCCCCCAAATATAAGACTGAGGTGCATGAAATGCTGTTATCTTCCCACCAAAGTGGTACCTATTTATCTACTCGTATTTCCATGCTTTAAAACGGCTAGGTGGGCAGGAGCTGGGTAAAGTAATTTGATCTTGGGCCTGTCATATCGTGCTCAGGTCTCAAATCCAGGTTGTCAGCTTTCCAGCTGACAAGTTCAATATCTTTAACCACTGAGCCATCGCACCCCACCCGAAGCTCTATTCGATGATAAATGAAATATTTTGCACACTTGAGGCTTCTGTTCAACCCTTCTCTCTTCAGCCAGAATTGGAAAAGTTTCTATTTGAGATTCTAAAGACTGCTCCTGGTTGATCTGCACCTCTAAGGTTTTAATTTGTATTTTATTTATTAAACAAATTTGTATGGCCACATACAAATTATGGCTCTTAATAGCGCAAAGAACAGAAGATCTAATTGAAACAGGTAGGTCATAGGTTTTTTATTTGGGGGGTGGGGGGTTCCCTCCTTTTTAGTCAATATATAAAGGGAGTAGGAAATAATTTGGGTATCAGGGAAGCCTTATCAGAACAATCACTTTCCCTTTTCCAGTTTAAACACCGCTGATTAGTTTGCATTTCTTTGTGTGGGCAGCTTGTGCCTTTCTCTAGCAAAGCATAGAGTAATAAAGATGTTCAAGTTTTACTTTTCTCTCTCTAAAGTTTGATTCTCCAAAGCTTTGAGGCCAGCTTATTTCAAACCCTCAAGAAATGAACTGAATGTGTGTACAGTATTTTACTGATTATTAGGACCAGTCTTATTTACCCATTTAGGTTTAGTAAAGGTCTTATAAAGTAATTGACCAGAGTTGACAGAGTTGACCTTGGGTTGATTGGTAAACCTTTGATCTTCTGATTTCCATTTATCTTCTGGCCTATGGCCTTCCAGGTAAGCATCCCATGTACTTTCCCTCTGCAACATTCTTCTCCCCTGGATTGTGCTCTGAAACACTTCAGTGAGTTTTATGTTGGCTTCACCCCACATCCTATAAATCCTTATCAGTGTTCACACCTTTTTATCAGCCATTCTTACCTTGTTAAATTGCACCAACAGACCAACAATCCATTTTCAACAGCTACTGAAACTGTACAATCCATGAATGAAGGCAAATATATGTGTCCCAGGAGAATGTTGCAAGATTGAATCTAGGTCGGTCACCAGGACCAGACATTTACTCTTCTGAGCTTTCGGACTCATGCTGGAGCCCATCCAATATGCTAGTAGAGAATTTCTCTCCTGGAATACAACTTTTGGGGTAGTCTGTGAGTCATACTTATGTAGTGCCTTCCTATTGGCTGATTGATGTGTTGAGGACTGGTGATTAGCTGTTGTTTCCTTATGCTGGCAAGCTTTCGGCTCCTCAGTACTTGATAATCTGGTGGTAAATCAGCACTCCTGTTCACTGATAAGGGGCCCGTTCCCTAAAGATGGGCTCCAGAATGAGTCTGAAAGCTTGGAAGAGTACATCTCTGTCCCAGTGACCAACCCAGATTCAATCTTGTACAATCCATGTTAGTCATTGTAGCATCTTTATCAGCTTCCATGTTTCCTTTACTCAACTATTTCACTGGAGGTTTTCAAAAGTAGACTGGATAACCATTTGACAGGCTGATATAAGGCTATGCCTTGAGCAGGAGATTGGACTAGAAGCCTCCAAAGTCCCTTCCAGCCTTATAATTCCATGATTCTCCTCAGAAAAGTGATTCTGAGGGTTTTCAAGACTTCTCCTTCCCCGCTTCATAACTGCGATACTTTCTTCTATGAGAATGGTATCCTCTAAGAAGCTAAACAATCTTCTGTTCCTAGCATGTTATTGGGAACCAAATTACTTAGTTAGAATAGTAACTTTGGCAACTTGTAGTTTCTGCCTGTCCCTTTTGGTGTGACAGAATTGACACATTGGAGTCCCACTGATTAAACAATGGGCTCAGGAACCAAGTCTTGTCTGTCATGGACCCTGCTCTTTGGAACACCTTTCCCACATGAGATTTTGGTAGTCTCTATCCTGGCCCTATTGATATAAATATCCCAGTTGCTGATGAGAGTGGCTGATGGAATCCTGGTCTGATGTTTGGGTTTTTAACAGGATTGTTGCTTGTTTTCTCCTTCACATTCTTTTTTTGATGACATAATTATTTATTTTATCTGAGTCCTTGACTGTTAAGACTTTGCAAGCAATGTACAGTGGTAACACATTCAAAAGGCAGTCTATAAATCTGATAAAGAAGTAAATATTCTGTCTTCCTCCCAGTGCCTTCTCCAGAATCTGTCTGGCCAAGAAGCTGGCATCAAAGCCATTCTTGTCACATTCAGTATTTCATATTTAATTTTCCACAATAGAAAAACTACCCATCACTAGCACTGCTATATAGATCCTGAAACTTATCTTTCTTAGTAGCAAGGAGGATGTCAGTTTCCTCAGATCTCAAAGAACCAGTTATTCTTTTTGTTTTAATTTGAAACTTTTTATTAGACTAGGAAATATAATTTATTGCATAAAAATTAATTTGTTACAATAGGAATGCTAAATTTATTTACAATTCTTAGTGTACAGAATAAACAGAGTGTTTAGAGGATGCTTCCAAACTCTGTCCCCTCCCACCATAAAAACCAGAAATCCTCTGGAGGTATAAATATTGAAATAGAAGGAAAAACCAGAGAATGAGGAAGGTCACTCTTGAAAAGATAAAAGGTAAAAGAAATGTGGGCTTCCTTTCAGCAGAATGATGACTCTCCCAATTCTGGAATATCTAGGACCAACTGATCTGGAGGGCACCAGCTTGGGGAATGTTTCTCTGTTTTGTCATGCTACACCAGTGTTTCTCAACTTCAGCAATTTTAAAATCTGTGAACTTCAATTCCTGGCTGAGGAATTCTGGGAGTTGATGTCCACATCTCATAGAGTTCTTGAAATTCAGAAACACTGCTCTACATTAACAAAAGCAAAGAGAAAGAGGCACTCTACTAACTGCTCAATAAAAGTCAATGTTCATTCCCTTTTCTTGTCATTACCAGACATTCCTAAATCTGTTATACTGAGTTCTCTCTTTCTCAAGCACACATCCATTTCCTAGTTCTGATGCCAGACACACACGTATGAATGCGCACACACATGTACACGAACTCAAGAGCAAGGCAGAAGCCCTACAATCGTTTGGAAGGGCCTGCCGTGGTTGCTTCACACTTTTCATTGCATTCTTTGAATTTCTTTGGCAGGCCAATGCATTCCTATCTTCACATTGGCCCTCAATAAGCAGCCTCTAAGCATACATGTCATTTCTAGCTCTTCCCATACAGTTGACATAAGCAACTAAAATCAGCTCGTAGGATCTTCCCTCTAGATGATTGCAGAGACATGTTCATGCAACTGAAAAATAACAATAATGATTGTACTGAGGCCTGGTCAAATATTCCCAGATGTACTGTATATATATATAGTCTTGAACAAAATTAACAGGAAAAGCAATTTTGGGACACAGAGATAGAGATAGATAGAGAGAGAGAGAGAGAGAGAGAGAGAGAATGGAAGAGAGAGAGAGAGAGAGAGAATGGAAGAGAGAGAGAGAGAGAGCGCAATATATATTTAAGACACTTGCCCTTAGAATCTGTGTCTAGGCAGCATAAAATTAATGCAGAAGATTTTGTAATGTTTCAATGGACACCTGTAATGGACACCTGTAAATCCCATAGTACTATGTTTATGTTTCTAACCCAATCCCTTAAACCAGCTTTTCCCAACTGCTTCCAAGTATGTTTGCTGGGGATTATGAGGATTGTAGTCCAATACTTTTGGAGGGCACTGGGTTGGAGAGATTGCCTTAAGTTGGTTTGCTCAGTGCATCCCCAAAATAAACAATCCCTTGCCCGAAGAGATCAAGGTTTAAAGAGCAGCCTCTAGTTTTAAATCCTTGTCTATATCTAATACTTTCCCTCTTACTGCCCCATCTTCATTCAAATATTTAGCAATAATAGAAAATTAGATTAAAAGCGAGGACATACAAAAAGATTGTAACACAGGAAGCGGGACTTCTTTTATACATTTTACTGAGAATGGGATCAATCTCTCCCCCCACCCACTAGCTGGAAATATCCCATAAGATAAAAGAAGAAAGAACACCCCCCCCCCACAACACATTGTTCCCCACCTGCTGCTATAGAGGAAGGAAATGCCTGCAGTCCTTCCCAAATACCTTGTGGTTAAATGACTATAATATTTATATTTAACAGAAACAGTGTTTGTTTTACTACTGAACACAGGAAACAGGCCTTCAGATTATTTCACTTAAAAAAAAGCCCAACGGCAATTAAGAAAACACAGTTTATCTTTTGGTTCCAAAAATCTGGACATTTAGCCAGATCTATATATTGCATATGTAGATCCCTGATATTTGCCTTATAAAAAAAATAAGAAATTATGACTGACTAATGAATATACAGGATACACATTTTAAAATACCCAATATCAGATGGGTTAAAAGAAACTCCCAATACTGATTTATCTTGATATAGTTTTCCATACTTTTTAAGATTTCCAAGCTGCAACTGGAAAGTTGTTTTTGCATAAAGTAGTTTGAAGAAACACAGAGTTTGGATCGTGAAGTTCTGTCCTTTTAAACTTTATAAATGGCACAAATTCAAAACATACCCTTAAAGACTAGACAGCAGGGCTGCAAAATTTATAAAAAATATTTTCTGTTTGAGGCCAAGAACAGCTGAAGAAAGCAAGAATGTTCTAGATTGCTTCGCTCTAGTTCAAATCACTGATTTCAGTGTTGATTCAATGTGATTCAATAATATAAACAGATTTGTAAAACTGTTGAGTCTATTCACAGACTCAAACTGTTTTGAGACATCTTTTGAATCAACAATGGGAACTTTTGGATTCAAGTGTTTTGATTCAATTTTCAGATCTGATTTGGAGGCGAATCTAATCTTTCAAGCTGAATCTCTAAATCAAAAGTTTTACACAACCTTAGAAGAAAGCTTAAAGGGTCTTTTGCATTGCAAATCCACCCCAATGATGCTTTTCCCCAGCCTACCAGTTTTTATTCTTTTGGGGTAAATGACTAGACTCTTCAGATACAAAAATGTATTTTCTGAACTAAGAGTTGAGCTATTATCATTTTGCAACAATAAAGGAACTCTAATCGATATTGCTAGATATTGCATCACTGGAAACAGTTCTAAATCAGACGTCTCTCTGTGAAATGTTGCTGTTGTTTTTGCAAATCTAACTTGCTTCCAACAGCTTTTTGGGGGGCAAGTATCAAATAAATGAATGAGACATCCTGAGGAACAATTGGTTACCAAGCTATCAAGTAAAGAAATAATCTCTAGTAACAATTCTGCTCCCTGAGAGTGAGGGTCCCTTCCCCCTTTTGTCCTAGAGTTCATCAATAGCATGTGTAGCTTTTGACAGTCCTCTCCAGCTGGAATTTTGAGCTCGAAAGTCCAATAATTGGGAGGGTACCAGATTTGGGAAGTCAGGCTAAGGAGAAGGTGCAGAACCTGTGGCTCTTCAGATGTCGTATTATTCAAGTTCTTGTAACTCTGACCAGTGTATATATTGGATGGAGTTCATGAGAACTGGAAGGAAACAGCAGAGGGAGTGTAGATACAGGTTCTACTATCCTTAATTTAAGGGAATGGGCATCCCTGAAGCTCAACACCTTCTTGGTACAAAACCTGCTACATCATGTCATTGCTTAAAGTTATTGCTTACAAAGCAGCACTTGTGAAAGGGGAGAAGAATTAAGAACGTGACCAGCATTTGGAGCAATATTGCTCCATACTATGCTGGCAGAAGAGGACAATATCTGAAGAGGTAGTGACTATAAGAAAATACCCTGCAACTACGTAGCTCTTGCAACAGCACAGGCTATTGCAAATTGTTGTGTTTGTAAAAAAAATAAAAGCAATATACATGCATTTGCATTCGAGTTTTACTGCTGGAGTTAGCTTTTTGTCTTCCTTCACAATATTCAGTATTCTTCTACTGGGAAGATCTGGAAAAATGTGATAGGCCAGAAAACACCGGCAAAAGGATGGATTTATTAACACAGGTCTATATTCAGCTCCTTATTCACCTATGCCTATTTTCAAATTCCCAGAGCCAATACAGGTAGTCCTCGACTTACGATCACGATAGAGCCCAGCATTTATGTTACTAAGTGAGACATTTGTTAAGTGAGTTTTGCCTCATTTTACGATTTTTCTTGCCACTGTTAAGTGAACCATTGTAATTGTTAAGGTAGTAATACGGTTGTTAAATGAATCTGGCTTCCCCATTGACTTTGTTTGTCAGAAGGTTGCCAAAGGGGATGGTGTGACCCTGGGACACTGCAACCGTCATATGAGTCCGTGTGAAAAACGGTCACTTTTTTCAGTGCCATTGTAACCTTGAACGGTCACTAAATGAACTATTGTAAATCGAGGACTATCTGTATAGAGAGCAATTCCTGATTTTGTAGCAGTCGCTGCCTTTGTTTCTTCCCTGTGAACATCAGAACTAGAAACCTGAAGGAAAGATCCACCCAAGCTGACAGCTCCTTTGCATGTGGCTTTTTACAGATGTTGTAGACAACTTGTGGGATCACCACGAAGGAAATTAAAATGCACTGCCTTTCATTTTCCACTCAGAGTGGGGTTGGCATATACAGTATTTAATACCGGAACTGTTACAAGACTATCATTTGTATTATTCATGGATACTATTTTTTTTAAAGAACAATTATGTCCTAGAACGTCTGCAATATAAAATATCGATATAAGGCACTGCAAAGCATTACCAACTGAAAGAAGAAAACTATTGTAATCCCAATATTAGCTCTGAGTGAAGAAATATAACTAACCGTTTGGAAATGCACTCTACAACAGCAGGCGATCTATCCAAAATAACACAAATACCACTTAGGCTTGATTTACATATTAAAATGTGATTTGGGTTTCTTTGATGGGGTGCGTTGTACGAACCCAGGCTCTGTAGTTTGAATTATGATTGGCTGAACCATTCCTTGGTATGTATTCTGAATCAAAGATTCAGACGCTTGTATTAGAACTGATTCATTTAAGCATAATTCCAGCATGAGTGTTAATAGCAAATAGACCCCTCTGCTATATTTTTTTCCAGACTCAAGAACTAGGTAGGAGAAGTATAGGGACTGAAGATTCTTAATATTTTCTATTCCCCCCCCCCAAAAAAAGAGTACATATTAGGAATATTTCTTGAGCAACCCTATAACCCTAGTAAACTGATCTTCATCTGAAAAGACTGGGCATTCCTCATGACTATAAAATGAAAAATGACAATTTTAGTTTATCATCTCAAGCATTTCCTACTCTTTTTGCCCTGGAATCTGAGGAATCAGTGATGAGGTGTTAAATAAAAATCTATTTAAATAGAAGCAGGTGCCTTGCACTAAAGAACTTTCTCATTGATCTGTTGTTGGTGATCATCAACAGCCACCATGTAAATTTTCCTTCTTTATGGAATATTCTTTGCCTTGTTCTTCAAAACAAAGAAATGGAATACATTAAAAGAAATATGTTTTGGAAATGATGGAAAAAAAATAGTGATGCTCTTAACCTCCATGGCTTTCAATGAAATTCAGGCCAACACAACTGATGATCTAACTCACAGGTGTCAAACTCACCGTGTCACGTTGCCATCACGTGACATATCGTGACTTTTTTTCCCTTTGCGGAGCTGGGGTGGGGGTGGCCTGCGTGTGACACATCCGGCCTGCGGGCTGCAGTTTAACACCCCTGATCTAACTTGTACTCTAAAGCACACCCTCGGGTGGAAGGAAGGTATGTGTGTTCTGACACTTATTGCATCCTGTTTTTCTATAGAGAAAGCAGTTGCCATGGAATCAAAGAAGGCCTGTTCATAAATTTCCTGGCTTTGAAGTGATGTTAGGAGTGTAAAACTTCCAATGCTCATTTTTTGGTGAAATTGTTATTCTGAGAAAAAAAGAAAATGAAAAAGCACATTTGCTAAGAGCTTCCAGTTATTTGGTTTCCATCAGTCTCCAGGAGCAACACAGAACTAATAATTTTGAAAATGCAGGCAGGAATGGTATGATGTCAGCACTGTAAATATCTCAAATGTGTATTCAAAATATTCCAAAATATCCAACATGCTTCTACCATTATCTTTTAATTGTCTTTTAGATCAAAACGCAGCTTGATCTTCACACATAAATTCTTGTAAAATTATTATCAATCTATCAGCTAGGATCATTGTGAACAGTTAGTAATTATATTGGACTATAATTTCTTGTCAAGTCAAACCCTTCGCTAGATATTGATGTTTATTTGCATCTTTCCGTATCTCAGGCATCTTTCCTCCCTGCAAGACAGCATTAATTGCGTTTTGCAAAGGTTGCAAGAGTCCGTCATCAAAGCATTTATAATAAGAAGCCAATAATTCATCTGGTTTTTCTGCACTTTTCCAGGTTTAATCATTTTTATAGCTTCAGAAGCCTCTCTACAATTAATCATTTGTGGCCACTGGGAAGAATCTGCCCAAAGAGAATTAACCAATCTTCTGAAGTATTAATAAAAATACTTGTCACTATGCTTAACAATAGAATTGTATATGTTTTCATTAATATAGACAGCATTTCAATTGGTACCCACTGTGTTTTCTGAAAGATAACATTTTGATTCAGAAATTGTGGGGACCAAAATAACATAAATGCCAAGATGTTCAGGACATGATGTAGGGCAGTACAAAACATTTTGCTGAAATCACCAACAAAATTAAATGTGTGTACCTCCACACCATGCACAGATAGCCTTCAATGCAGTAGTAGGAGTCTGTGTTGCTTATAGGACCTTACTAACTTTGCTTTGCAAAGAGCCCTTTCTGAATGATCTGCATTGCCTTAATACATTGTGTTTCTTTGGGGGAATTCTATTTTAGAATTGGGAGCAATTCTCTGCCCATGTTATGTACACATTCAGGCTCTAAGAAGGTTTAAAGAATTGTGTTTTCATCAGCCTGCTGCCATCTCAGCCTTGCAAATGTGTATGAGAAAGGATAGAGCTTCTGGTTAGCAAACCTATCCATGAGGAAAAGCAAGAATGTTCCACATGAAATAACATACAATTTTGCCTACTTATGATACAAATGCTGCTTGAGAAAAGGTCAAGAACATTGATCACAATCTCTCTTCTTCTAGGGCTTAGCTACCTTTCCAGGGTTCCTGGCACTCTCCCAATATAAATCCTGAAAATGGCCAAGATCTCAGGAGACTTCAGGGTGCAATGTCCTTGTGACTTTAAATAGTGGATATTAAACTTTTCTATAAAGCAAGCTAGAACTAAAGTGCACTTCTGGGATAGATCTTAGGAAGGAGGAAAGCCACAAGCAGCTGTTTGCAGCACATGCTGGAATTCATTACACAAGAGAAAGAGAGACACAGAGAAAGACAGAAAGAAATAAGTTGGCTCAAAGAAGTACACATATAAAATGGAAAGGTTCCTGTGAGAGATTATACTGAGGCTGAAACAGAAGGAGAAGCAGCTCCAGAAAAGCAACAGTGGGAAAGCTCATGATATGCTTCTCAAAGAAATTTATCCGTAGTGTATAACACGGATGTCCTGAGATAAGGAGACATCTGTGTTATACACTGTGAGAAGCCCTCCTCCTCTTAATGAACTTATTAATAAGGGAGAACTCGATGGCTTGTATCTCAGTTCTCAAGATTCTGTACTGTAGCCCCTTGGCATGAAAATCCAGTTAAAGGAAGCTTGTGATTCTTGTTTCCTTGGTCACACTCTTTTGTTAAAGGGATTGACGTGCCCTACTCCCTAATTCACCCAATGCCACACACATGTGTAGTTAAATAATCAATGCTTTTAAAAATGAGAGGTGTTTGAGGAACCAACACCTATGCCTTTGCAACCTTGTGGTCACATGGTTGCATGTAGGTAGAAATCATCATGGCCATTTTGTAGCCTTTTCTAGCATCATCCAACCCTTGTTGTCGTGCCAAAATAACAGTCATGATGACAGGCTTGATATCATTTGGCTGAGTAATGCTGTGAAAACGCTTTAAATCACTAGTGGAAAAAATGGCCAGATTCAGTGCACACCAGGGAGAAGCAGTCATGTTTTCCCATATACACGTAGTCCTTGACTTACAACCATTTATTTTAGAAACCGTTCAAAGTTTCAATGGCACTTTAAAAAGGGACTTATGACCTGTCTTCAGATTTATAACCATTGCAGCCTACCCATAGACATGTGATTAAAATTTGGGTGCTTAGTAATTGGCATGTATTTGCCACCTACCCAGCTGGCTTCTGACAAGTAAAATAAATGGGGGGGGGGGAAGAGCCAGATTCGCTGAACCACTGCATGATTCGCTTAACATCTGTGGCCAAAAAAGGTCATAAAAGTGGCTGTAGCTCTCCTAATAACTGCCTTGCTTAGCAGTTGTTGTGGAAATTATGATCTCAATTGTAGTTGTAAATCAAGGGCTACCTGAGTTGTGTCCTGAGTCAAAGGATTACCTCTCAGTAAGAATGACTGGGAAGAAAAGCAAATGAGGGGCTGTTTTACTTGCATGCTACTTTTCAGAAGCACCTTATAAAAATCACAACAAAAGACACTTTTGCATTGATTCCTTAGTGCTCCCATCATTTACTTCAGCGGTTAAAACCTAACCCACTAAATAAATTACTGGGAATAAATTCCACACACATTTGCTACTGAATTGACATTCCCCCAGCAATCTTCATACCTCAACAGGTCTCAATACAGGATAAAGTCATGTAAAAAATAACCCTAAAAGCATCAACTTCACATGATACAAAGGATGTTATCTGGAGTATTTGCAAATCCTTCAGTCAGCAAACACTGTAACAACAGAAGAGATATGTTTGTGATAATGATCAGATTCTGCCTAAAAGTTCAAATTCACTCAGTACTACCGTTTCTCTCAATATCCAAAATACATTCCAAAGAGCTTTCATTTAAATGGATAATTTTACCATTTTCCCTTTTTGCACACATTCTATCCAAATAAGCTGGTTTGTATGTGAGCAGTTTTATCAACTTTCTGGAGATTAGAGAGACTCAAGGGAGATTGGACAACCACTTGTCTGAAATGGTATAGCAGGGGTTGGACTAGAAGATCTCCAAAGTCCCTTCCAACTCTGTTATTCTATGGGACCGTATTCTCATACAGACATTGGGCTATGATGGAATGTGTTAGCACAGGCCTCTTTAAAAAGTTCAACTTATCCCCAAATCATTCAGACATAAGAATACAAAAATAGTATCATATATTTCTATCATTCTCTTTTGACATAGTTACAGTTAAAAAGAGCTTTAGAACACAGCTGAGAAAACCATATTTATAGGCTCTACCTGTACAGTTGTATCTTGGTATTTGATGTTAATTGGTTCCAGAAAGCACAACCTGTACTAAGAACTATGAGTGCCAAACAAACCAGATGATTTATCATGTGACCCTTTGTTTTGGCTGGGAAGAATTTTATGTTTGTCCCTTTTCCTATACAGTAGAACCTCTGGTCACGACCATAATTTGTTCAATAACTTTGCCGATTTCTTCGTCTTCTAATGTTTTGTCTTCGGGAATTTCTTGGTCAGGGGTCGTGTTTGATTGCCACCCAAGTATGTGTTCGTGACCAGATTCAAAAATGTTGTGAATTTTTTGGTCAGAACCTGATTTGGTCATGGTCAGAAGCATGTATCAGCTACCTTCCCAGCATGGCTGACTTCCTGTTTGCTCTCTGCAGCTGTCCCCCTCTTCCTTTTGCAGCACGCCAAATACTAAAGAAACTACGAGTACAGGGGCAACATTTTTTTGCATCAAAATGCATCGAGCATCAAATGCGACAAATTTCGAAGCACTCAAATACCGAGGGACCACTGTATATCAAGGACAATTGAATTTTAGCTCCCCGTATAGAATGGATGCTATAAAGCCCATACAATGTAAAACATTTTTAGATAAATTTAATGGAACTACTGTGATACTAGCCAGAGTGTTATTTCAGTTGGACCACCAAAAGAACTGAATTGAGAGGAAAATAAATGCCACAAAGCAGGCAGTGAGTCGAGACATAACCGAAATAAGATTATACTTGTTTTGAGGGCTAGGAAGAATACACAATGTGTTGGTCTTATCGGAAAGCTCTAAAAAAACTTCCAAATCTGTCTTCTCCAAAATGTCTCATTCTTATAGGCCTTTACATCTGGCCCCACGTTATAGCTATATTTTCAGAAGTCAGTTTGTTATGCTATGAATGGGTTGTTAGCTTGTTCCCACACTCTGGCAATCTTGTTACTATGGTGAACTATAATAATAATAATAATAAAAAATTAAACACCATGTGAAAAAGGACACAATTTGTCCTTTTAGACCCTCATTTTTTTCTCTAATCCTATCAGCAATCCTACCCCACCAAGCTTCAGAGATGATCACATATATCATGGTTGTCAAATCCGCCGTGTCATGTTGCCATCACATGACATTTCATGACATTTCCCCCATTTGAGGAGCTGGGGTGGGCGTGGCCTGTGCGTGATGCATCTGGCCCATGGGCTGCCAGTTTGACACCTGACATATATTGACCATTTTTAAATTTACCGCCAGAAGTCTCTCTTTCTCTCTCTCTTTCTCTTTCTCTTTGAGTGCCAAGATATTCTTGCTCTCACATAGATGAAAGATTCTTAATATATATTTATATATATATATATATATTTTAAAAAAGGATGCATCCAAAGATCTGGATAATACATTTACTTGCGTTTCCTAAGAAACGGATTTCCATTTATTTTCCCTTGTACATGTGTGTATTTTAAGTTGTCTGAAGCTTCTGACAGGAGTTGTCTTTACTAAGTTGTACTCAACTCTTCAAAGCATAAATGCCAGAAAAGAAGAAATAAGAGCAAAGTAGGGAATGGGAAAAGAGAAAGTCAAGAAGAGATCAACAAAGAACCAAACAAATTAACAGCCCAGATTCCAGCAGCCCTCATAATAAGCCACAGAGAGACAACAGAGATTTGGAGAAGACACTGCTGCCTGAGGCTGTGGTCACCGTTAGCAATGATGCATTGCTTTCAAGCTGTAATTCAAAGGCTGTGAGGAATAGGAGGAAGGAGTCTTTAACACTTGGATTGCTTGTAAACTCCGCAATTTCTAAGGCTGATCGTGATTTCAGGAGGGAGGAGTATGAGAAGGAGAAGAAACCTGAGTTGAATCCTTCAGCGCCTTGGCTCTGCTCCTTCTTTGCAACTGTTTCCCACTGGTTCCAAAGAGCTTTTTTCTCTGTAAGTTTTTTTTTTCCCCTGTCCCTCTCTTACTCAATCCTCCACGTGGCTGGAAGTCTCCAACAGCTGCATTAACATTCTCCTTCTGTTGCCATGACAACCAGCATCTCACTCTTGCCCATCTCTTCCAAGGCACCGGCCAGAGTGTTAAGATCTCCATCGTCTTGATGTTGAGCTTCCCATAAGTCCAGGATCACCCCCGTTGGGCTGGCTTTGGTGGCAAAGAAATTTAGGTACCTAAATAAGATAGAGTAGGAGAGCTTACTAAGTATCAACTGTGACCTTCAGCACCGTCAGTTATTGAAATATTATATTTTGAAACCATTGTTCACATAAGTAGACTAGCGTCCTAATTAAATCCATACTGCCATGAAATCAGAACATGAAATCATAATTATTTTCAGGACCAGAGTGGTTTTTGTAAGAAGGATAGTGGAGAAAAATATGAGACTATAAAATAAAAATATTAAGGACTAAGGAAAAATCATGGGGATGAAATGTTTTATTTAAGCATCCCCTGTCAATAAATCAGCTTTCTGGTCTAAAACATAACAACCCCATCATACTGCCTTTAGGATTTATATACATTATTTCAAGGAATGTATGAAATAGTTCTTCGTATATATCCAGGATTCCAGGTAAACGTTGTTTAACTGACAGCACAGCCCAACAACACAAACTGCTTTAAAATTCAGTAGGATTTACTTCCAAGTAATTGTAACTTTGGGCTGGTGATGATGGTTTAGATTTATCTAGCCATCTATCTCACAAACCAACTCTGGTGACAGCAAATATATATATAAAAAATAATAAAAGTTAAGTAAGGAAGGGCAACCAAAGGTAAATGCATTCACACACCATATGAGCTCAGCTAATTTATTAACCAATTTCTATGTTTTAAGTTCCTATTTTTTTTCCTTTTATTATTACAGACAAGTTGACAAAAAAATATTTAAAGCCAGAAGAATATGAAGAATGCAAAATGGGGGAAGAATGTTATATAGTATTTTTGCCCAATTCTACTACTCTTGGATTCTCTGAGAACAGATTTTATTATGTAGAAGTGTATTTTTGGGGTTTCCATTCTGTACATCCAGTAGGGGTCTGTTCTAGTTTGTAAAGTGTAAAACATGAAATCCATAAATGGCAATGTCGTTAAAACGTCCATTACAACTGTACATCACATATACAACTGTTCTGTCAGCGTTCCATCTAAGTTCCAATAAATCACTCAGCACTCAGATAAGAATCAATCCAAGTAAGAGTTTATTAAAGAAACCATGTTGGTACATCTAGGAAAAACCTGAATCTGAAGGCCCAGATTTTTCCACACCCAAAAGAGAAATTCAGAACCACCTTCTTTT
>JANHFL010008295.1:32315-48230 GCA_032468155.1 Oxyrhabdium leporinum
ATCATCATCATCATCATCATCATCATCATCATCATCATCATCATCATCATCATCATCATCATCATCATCATCTACTTCTCTGGTTAATTCAGCTTACCTCCCAGTGTCCTTGGTGGGACTGGGTTTTCAACTGCAACATCCAGTCTGGGGAAGTGACCTCTGCACAATGTGGAACAGTCAAGATGACTGGGCGGCATAAGAGCAGCCCTGTAGGACCACAAGTCACTCTGGGACTCAGTACTGTCTGTGTGCCTTCAGAGGGAAAGCTAGAAAGGACAAACACAAGATACTTTTGTTGGCTCTATGGAACTCGTCTGCAGAGTAATCAGCTTAGAAATGCAAACATATCTGAGAAAAATGGAACTCCATATTCTTTATCAGGAACGAGACAGACTGGAGTACTGAAGTGAATGCATACCTTGCTACTGAAATTCACAACTGCTAAGAAATGTAACATTCTGTTATTTTTAAAACAATATTTGAAGGGAATAATATTGAAACAATATTTAAGGGAATAAATATTTGTTATTTTTCCTTGTCCTGATTCATTTTCCTTTTTTTTTTACCACCATCACTTTTCTGACCTGGGCCTGTCTAATTTGCTGAATACATGTGACCACGTAGTGCTCAGCCCACTCCAGCCCACAGGGTTGTTGTTGATGTTGTTGGAAAAATAGGAGGAAAGTATCTTGGATCTGTTTGCTGCCTTGAGTTATTTGTAAAAATAATAAACGTGGAATAAATAAATAAACAAACAAATAAATAATGCCAGCCTAAACTCAACTCAGAAAGTCAGAATCCTATGATTTCAGTAAGGTGCTGGTAGCTTTTTTCATTTAGATGCAAATGTTATCAACTCCAGGCCATGCTATGGGAGTTGGTTCATTACATTTGGAAGACACACAGTTGGGGAATGGTGTTTTTAAGCAATCTAACTGTAGCTACGGTTCTTGGCTGGAAATTAGAAGTAGTAGTATGACTGTCGCATGAAGAAGCAGGGTATGTCTAATAGCCAAAGGACAGTGCAATCAGTTAGGGATTAAGGGATTAAGTTATCTGCACTTTTAATTTCTTCTGTTAGGAGTTGGAACTGAGCAAGATAATTTTGAATATTGAGACTTCTGTGCAAGAAAATTGCCTTTAATCTAGTCTGGCATGCTATTATTTGAAAGTAAAGTCATGTATGAAGTTGGGGAAGACTGTTCTAAAATACTATAATGAAAAGAAACCTTAGCTGGATATCCTTTAATTGGATATCACTTTTAGGCTTAGGGAGGTCAGAGTAAAAACAAGACAAGATACATGATCTGGTCTACTTACAGAATATTTTCTGCTTTGTTGATCATCAGATACATTTCATAGAACTTCCCCTGAGGAATTGCTCCATGTGGCACTAACAAACTCACACCTACAAAAGAAAAAAAAGGAATAGATGAAATAATGAAGAACATTTCCTAGAGTGTCACTCTATGTCCATTTCTCTACAGCTAAATGATACAGTTCTCAATTCCATAGAATACTTTATACAGCCCCTCCTATCTTCTGGTTTTTTTTCATAATTAATATCTGATGGCTCTGTTTGCCCTCCTGAATTGGGCTGCAGGAAAGAAGTCAGGATAAGTTGCAACTGACCCATCCTACAATCACTGTAGCCCCCAGTAAACCTCCAAACAAATTCACAATCTTGTTTTTTAGCTATCACCTTTATATGGGGAAATATGTCTAATTATTCTGAACAAATGAATATGGCTTAACAATGTTTTTAGTAGCTACATCTTTGATGGTGACTATAGTCACTATCCTAATTATCTTTAAGAATGATGCCTCTGGTATAAATATTGTTATCATAGCATTTCAACTGTGTACATGGTCATTTATTTTTCCAATCTACAGTATTTGAAAGAAAGTCCATGGAATGGAGAAAGCCATTTTTAACAGTTTGGCAGTCAAAGATCTTTTGCTGAAATTCTTGTAATAACTACAACAACTATAACTAAATAACTAAATACAACAACTATAACTAAATAACTAAATACAACAATTGTATTCTCAGTGTCTATCTGAGGTCAATAATGGGCTAGTTTGAACTACACATCCCCTAAAAAAAGATGGAGCTACAATATGGAGAAAGAGTTTTATCTCTGAATTCCAAAGTAGTTGCTGCTTTTGATACAGGTTCATTAGAACATATGTCAGCAAGAATAGAATAGAATAAAATGCTAATTTCCAGAAAAGGAAACTTTAATTCAAAGTAAGACTTCCAAGAATACTAGTAATACAGGTAGCCCTTGACTTAAAACCACAATGGAGCTCCAAATTTCCACTAAGTGGAACATTTGCTAAGTGGGTTTTGCCTCATTTTACAACTTTTTTTGCCATAGTTGT
Organism: Oxyrhabdium leporinum; assembly: GCA_032468155.1. Taxonomy (NCBI): domain Eukaryota; kingdom Metazoa; phylum Chordata; class Lepidosauria; order Squamata; family Cyclocoridae; genus Oxyrhabdium; species Oxyrhabdium leporinum. The sequence goes on from JANHFL010008295.1 coordinate 34,701, forward strand.
TAAGTGAATCAGTGCAGTTGCTAAGTTAGTGACACACTTCTTAAGTGAATTTGGCTTCCCCATTGACTTTGCTTGTCAGAAGTTCGCGAAAGGGTGATCACATGACCCGGGCACACTGCAAACATCATAAATATGAACCACTTGCCAAGCATCTGAATTTTGATCAGGTGATCATGGGGATGCTGCAATGGTCATTAACTGTGAAAAATGGTTATGTCTCTTTTTTTCAGTACTGTTATAACTTTGAAGGGTCATTAAACAAAGGGTTATAATTAGTCAAGGACTACTATAGGTATAGTAGGTATATAGGTATAGTAAAGATTCAGTTGGGCTCAGAGACCTCAGCGGAGCGTATTATCTGTTTAGAGCTGTCCATGGTTCTGAAATTCAAGGAGATCACCAGGAATCACCTTGAAATCCCTGGAATCTCATTGGCATGGAATAAGAGGAGCTGTGGAATGAGCTTAAACAAGCTGTTAAGGATGAACATGAAAACAGTCCTCCAAAGATGAAGATACAGAAGAAGACAAACTAAATGCCAGAATAAACTATGGAAATTGCACAAAAGAGAAGAGAAACCAAAGCCTTATACATGCAGACTCCTAAGAATACTGTGGACAGCCAAGAAAACAAATGGACTAACAAACAAATCAAATCAGAGTTCTCATTAGAGACACAAATGACCAAGGTCAAATTATCTTACTTCAGATTGTGCAAAAACCTAGTTCTCTAGAGAAGGTTCTAACACCGAGAAAGATGGAAGGAAAGAGGATGAAAGTGGAAAGTGGTTGGACTGTCTTACACAATGGCAATGGGTACACCTTTGGAAGACTTGTTGAGGATTGGCACTGACTTAATGTAATGGGAGGGCAGTGGTCAGCAGTTCAAGACCCAAGTACTGCATGATGTGGTGAGCTACCTGTTCTTGTCCCAGCTTCTCCCAACCTAGCAGTTTGAAAGCATGCAAATGCGAGTAGATAAAAAGGTACCCCCTTGGCGGGAAGGTAACAGCAGTTCTGTGTGCCTCGGCAGATAGTCATGCCAGCCACAAGACCACAGAAGCATCTTTGAACAACTTTGGCTCCCTCAGCTAGCAAACAAAGATGACCACTGTCCCTTAGAGTCACACATGACTGGGCAGAGGAAACCTTATAAGTGACTTAATGTCCCATAACCAATCAATTCATGGTTCTGAAATAGCCTGTTCTGCTATTCTCTTGGACTGTGGCTTCATCACTGGACTGAGTGTTCATGTTGTGAAAAGTGTATTCCCTTACATACCTGTCCCAGGGATGATGAGCCTTCCTCCCAGGCAGCCAAATGTCCCTGTGGCACTATTCCCAGGATCTCGAGGCAGAGTCAGAAGCTGCTGGGAGCCCATACTTTTATTTCTTAGGTTCATGAAATGGTTATCCCTGTGGCTGTCTCCTGGGAAGGAGCCTGGGGGCATGGCTCCTAACAGGTCTGCTCCTTCATGTATCCCAGTGGAGGAAGATGCTGTGGAGGAATTATACACTTTGATCTTGAGATTAGGGAGTGGATCAAGCAATGGAGAGTTGGTCATGGGGATCTTGTCAGAGGAATCTTGCAAGGCATACATAGGACCACGATATACACCAGCATTGGCAGTTAGATCAGGCTGCACTGAAGGGTGGAGCAACTGGGGGGTATCTGAAAATGAAGGTAAGAAAATGTTTAATAGTCTGTAAAAATTTTCAATAAAGGGAAATGTAATATAATAAGAAAGCACCCATTAAATTAACCACAACTATTTTCATCTTGGTAATGAGTTGCAAAAAAACCCCAACCTTGCCCAAATAGTAAATCAAAACTGAACCTTGATTATCACTGCTGTGGACAATAATAAATTTGTTGCCATAAAACAGCAAAGAGTAGAAAGGGTGATGTTTTACCTGCAGCTTTTGCGTTGATCAGTTAAACAATCTACTAAATATTCAATTGTGTATCTGTTAACTTTATGTATTTCACAGAATTTATGCCAATAGCATACTCAAGCATATATTTCATAAAATACTAAAATACCTAATTCATATGTTATAATATCTCAGACACAGAAAACATAGCAGCGTTCTTTAGAATCTTAAAATGCTAACATATTGATTGTAGTAGAAATTTTTTTGAACTTGATTCCATTTCACCGGATGGAATCTGAATCTGATGCAATGAACTGGTCTGCAGTTATTTACTGTATGCTGGCCTTTTTTTTTAATCTGGTGCCTTCCAGATATATTAGGTTACATTTCCCTTTATCATGTTAGCTATGATGATAGGGTTTTCAGTCCAACATACTTGGGACATCAGGATGAAAAGGGCTGCTTTATTTCATATTTACAGTGCCATGAGGTTGTTTTTTTTCTTGAGCAATACCACAGATTTCTCCTATGAAAACTGATACATAGAAAAAAAGAGACATTTTTATCTATTAAAACTTATCTAAGGAAGTTGGTAAGGTGAACAGGTCTGCCAATAAGACCTTGTTTAGTACAAATGGAGAAGTTTGTCTCATCATCGTATGAAATCATGGACATTTCTACTTAACAGAATTCTCCTCCTCCTCCTCCTCCCTTATTTTATTTAATCTCTTTTGTTAATATTCTCATTGTTTTAATGGAAACTGTATTGTGTAAAGAAATCACGCATGTTCACCCCAGGTTGAAGAAAAAGAAGAATAGCAGCCATCAGTTCAAATCTCAGATCTGATCTCTGTCTGTCTGTCTGAGAAGGTTCACCAATACACAGAAGGTGGAAAAGCACATGGTGCAAAATTCACAACTGAGCAAGCTGGATCTTACCATTTCTGGAAGTTTTGAAATTAACTGGGTGGAAGCCTCCTGTTAATGCAGCAGAGGAGTCAGTTATGTCCGTGTCGAAATCCCGACAGTTTCGCCGATACACAACCAGCCCAACAGCCATCAAGATAACAATGAAGACGAAAATGGCCACCACTATGCCAGCGTACAAAGCCACATCACCAGATGCCTCCAGCACTGGGGAGAGAGAGATTAGACAGAGTTGTCACTTTTTCTTTGCTCAGTTCCTAAATTAAAAACCTTCACTTAAACTCTGGCTTTACAAACATAAGGATCAATGTCCCCAAAGGTGTTTTTTCCAAAAGGCTAAGAAAACCAAGAAAGTCCAGTTGCCTTTTGGAAAAAACACCTTTGGGACAACCATGGCCTGGATGATTAAGAATCTCCACAGACATAAAGATCAAAGTCAAAAGATTCAAAATCAGTTACATTTCCTTTGCTCATTCTCTGACCTCTCTCAGAATTTGGGGACGGGAAACAAAGAAATAATGGGAAGAGCTTTTTAAACTGGGGTGGAGGTGGGCAACCCTATGGTTTTCTTAATCTCTTGATTTGCCACTCTTCTGTCAATTAGGCTTCTTATTTAGAGGCACTCAAACCTGAGAGAAGAGGAGGAGAAGCTTCCTCCAAGCTTGCAATTCAGGTCTGTAGCACTAAGCAGGATGTTCTTTATTGTCGTTCTGGCGCACTTCCTGTAGGCAAGCTAATACCATTCATCAGCTGAATGGCAGGAAGCAAGCCCTGATTTTTCTGCTTTTATTAACTGTCTGATACCAGGGCTCGATTCTCCACCAGCCACTATTTAGGTTGATCGCCTACTTGGGAAGAAGGAAGGAGAGACAATTCACAGTTCTGTGGATATGTGTTGTAGTATATTCCCATCTGCCATAATTGTGGCCAACTAGTTTAGGGAAATCTTCTACACAGTCCTGCTTCCAATTGCCTGGACAGCAAATGGGAACTGAGGGAAGAAATAAGCCAGTCAAAAGCAAGAAGATAAGCAAGGAAAGAGGGAACCAATGGGGAGAGAAGATCAGGAGAAATATCTGGGGTAATGGGTATTATTCAATCAAGAATTGATGAATGCAGGTGGGGGTGCACAACTGACAGGGTCACAAAAACAGGTGTTTACAATAACTGTCTCCATTCCCTGAAACTGCCTCCTGGTAGAGAGTTAACCAGCTTTGTTTCTCTGGACTTTGTGAAGATCTACCTGTTCTGCCTTGTAGGAGACAACTGTCTTGTGTTGTAACTGAAGGTTAGGTTTAGGGGTACATGACATTCCCATTTTGGCTTTTTAAGATATTTCTTGATCTTTTATTTTTATATGTATTTGGAATGGAAGGGCATTATCTTATATGTTGGCATTATTAGCCACCTAGTATCTTCAAGAGTGGGAAACACACAAGCAAGCAAACAAACACATGAAGGTAGTAAGAGCACTCAGCAGGCAATCTCCTATGTTGAACTTCAGAAAGGACATACGTGCATGGAAAAAAAAAATCACCAGTGATCTAAGAAATCAAATACACAGAGGTGATCAGAGAATCGTACACTTGGATGGAGTCATTGAATGCAGCTACCTCCTCAGTGCCAGAATCCAAATGAAACCATCTCCAGAGAAATATAGTAGGAGGGCTTTCAGTAGAATCAACAGTTTTCTTTGTACATCATGCTAAGTCATTGTTTGGATGTGGTTTATTGGTTGCAATGTGACATAAACCATGGCTGCAGATCACAAGAGTTGGTCTCCACACTATGTATACCAATACCAAACAAACAACAAACACAAAGCATGAATTTGAGCAGTGTTTTTTCAAACTTGGCATCTTTAAGATGTGTGAACTTCAACTCCCAGAATTTCCCCAACCAGCCTACTGGCTAGGGAATTCTGAGAGTTTAAGTCCACGCATCTTACAAGTTGCTAAGTTTGAAAAACACTGAAAAAGAGCAATTTCTTCTGCAGGTTTCTCCTTGATTAAAGAAGAAAGCAGCGTTGGGTCCTGAGCGGCTGAGCTGGCAGTTATATTTCCTGCATATGTGTATCTTTTCCTCCTCTCTTCCAATGGCTCCTGACTTCCACCTTTATAGCTTCCTTGCTTGCATAAGTGGTATATAAGTCAAAAACTGTAAGCCTTAAATTCAGTCTCTATGAGGTTCTTCAGATAAACCTACCAATCAGAACCAGGAAGGAAAAAAAAAAGACTACAGCACTTAAATGCCAGTGGAATCTCCAGGGAACATAATTTTTTTTTCTAGCTGTGATCTTTTGGCCATTTTCAAAATATTACAAAGAGGCTTCATCTCACCTTTATTTAAGCTGATGAATTATTCCAAGCAAAGCAAAGGGACTAACATTCCCATGACCTACCTTGATTCCACCCCCCACCCACCCCTCTTCCTTTTCTTTTAAATTCTTTCCTGCTTTTCTGGATTTGTTTTCGCCACAAGTGTCTTAGAGTCTCCTTCTCTGTGAGGCAGAATATATGGAGCAGAACTAAGGAGATTTTTATGCTGCAATTATATCAGGGCTGTATTTATCATGGTGTGTGGTCCTCTGGGAGATTCTTCATCAAGGGACAGGCGGGAATATCGAAGTGAAATGAAGGAGAAGTAACTGGTAATTTCAAACACACATTTTCTATAGAGAAAATGTGTACGGAGGAACACTCCTGTCTGGTTTCCATCATTAGCTGTTACTAAAGTAATTCCTCGGTCCACCAGTCTCACTACAAGGTGAAATACAGATCAGGTAGCATAGAGGTTGTATATATTTATGAGTAATGGTGGTAAGGACATGTAATTTTCTTCTTGCAGTGCGTCCATATAATATTTACTCTAATGTTATTATGATATATATGCTCAACCAAATGGCAGCATGTAGTCAACCTTGGCTGATTTTGCAAAGCTAACCAGGGCCAAACCCATTTAATGTCTATATAAACGTCCAGCAAGAAAGCCCCTGGCTGCAGGACAGAGTGGCCAGTAATGCAAATAAATCAAACAGACCAGAAAATGGTGATGGGAAACGTCTTCTTCAAACCCTGTTTAACACTACCTGGGTGGGGTCAAGAAGACTTTATTCTGAATTACAGATGAATATAGCATGACGATGTATGGCCCTACATCGAGGGATGCCAATCTTAAATCTGATAAAAAGAAAAAAAAATGTGGGAATGGAAGGATGAATATGATAGTGATCAATGTGGTGAAACTGTACTATCCAGATGTTGCTGAGTGCAACTTGCCCTCTTTCCAATAATAAAGAGGGAGTTCTAGTTTAGCAACATCTGTGGCCACATGTTCCCTGTCCATGAGCTAAGGAATGGCTCTCCAGGCTTCACAGAAATAAGTAATTTTGGAGTGGGAATAAAGACAGGCAAGGGACGAAGAGCCTAAAAGTTTTTGGAGATGGTCCCAAATCTTTCCAATATCCGGGAAACCTAGCAGGATACTTTAACAGTGTTAATCTTTACTAACCTTTCATTTGATTTTTGATGGGCTTTAGAGGAGAGGGGGGAAAAGCCCTAAATTAATAATGATGAAAATTATTCTGTGCAGGATCCCCCTCAAGCAGAACGAATTACATCTTTTATGCTGCACGTTCAATTGAGAGCACATGCTTTGGTCTTTTATAACCTCTGAAAGCAGCCACTGTGCAAAATTCCCCTCAGGGGTTGGCAAAGGGAAGGGCTGACAGGAACACTCCAATTCCCACAAAACAAAAATGAGGGCTGTCGGATGCCCTATAAGCTATCAACAAGTTAATGGTGGCCAAGAGAAAATCAGGAAAAAGGAGAGAGGAAAAAAAAGGCCCAAGTTAAGAGAAGAAAAAATTCTGACAGGGTGAAAGCACACAGCTTGGTTGGATTCTCTACTGGGATTTTGTTGAATTCAATCTTGTTGAAGATTTAAGTGAAATATAGTTCTGGAGGATATGCACAGAACTGAATATGTTCCTATTATGGGTAGTCTTCGACTTACGACCACAGTTGAGCCCAAAATTTCCATTGCTAAATGAAACATTTGTTAAGTGAGTTTTGCTCCAATTTATGACCTTTCTTGTCTCAGTTGTTAAGTGAATCACTACTGTTGTTAAGTTCGCAACACGGTTAATAAGTGAATCTGGCTTCCCCGTTGATGGGGAACTAAATGGTCACTAAATGAACTGTTGGAAGTCAAGGACTCCCTGTGGTTCTGGAGGATATACATGGAACTGAATATGTTCCTATTGTTCATTTTTCTAGCTAGAAATGATGCATTGGGGTTTAGTATGGTATTTTGGGAAAGGAATTCAGAGCCTTGTGTGTGAGTTGGCAGCCCAACAGAGAGAAAGGCAGGGGAAGAGACACCTCTTCAGCTTTCCAGTCATATTTTTGCAACAAAAAAGAAGAAAACTAGTTTAAAACCACTTCGGATTCAGGTCTTATCATACTCCATGTTTTGCCCAGTGCAGGAGTTTCCAGGAAATGGCATAGAACTAGAAGAAAAAAACTCCAGATGCTAGATTTTCTCCTCCACAGTGGGAGGCTTTTCTCTAGTATCACAGAGAGATGTCCAGCTAATCCTGTTATAATTATAAATAGTGCAAATATAATTAAGACTAATTACTTTCTCTCAATCATACCAGTACTTTTGCAATCATGGCCCCACTAATAGATCCTTCTCTTTTTACTGAGCAGTTAATTGAAGAGTTATTATCACCTTTTTAATAAATGAAGGAACTAAAGATTTGAATTATTAAAGTGAGTATTTTGGGAAATCTTGAAGGCAAGAGACTTATGTATTTCTCTTTTTTTCTGGGGCCTGGCTTTTAATAATTGAATTTTAATACTGAGGTGAAAACTATTGTATCTCAGCTACCAAATTTAAAGTAAAATTCCTTTGACTTTTAAAAATAAATCCAGTTTGCTGTTTGCAAAATCCATTGGGCCTCCAGATGGACTTATTTTATGGTTGCATCTCCAAGGTTTCCTTCAATTGTATTTGTCCCTCTTGATCATCTCTAGCTGTGAAGAACTATTCCTTCAATGGAGCTTCTTCAGGGGTGCCTTGACATTAGGGAAATAGAAACCCTTATTAAAAAAAAAAACCCACCCAATGTTATCCAATCACCTGAATGCAGAACAATGAAAATAAATGACTATGAAATGGTGACTTACGGTGAGTTTTGGGCTCGCTTACAAATCTTTTATCTGTTAGAGGAAGAAAGTTAAAGAAAAAAGAAAAGAAAATGAGGATGACATGACAGTGATGATGGTAATAAACAGAAAACAAAAGGTTGATTATCCCCCACCCTTTCCAGCAAACCTAAAGGAAAAAGAAATGATGGAAAATTTAAACACAATGGAACATAAAAGCTACATGCAGAAGAAAATCACGAACTAAAAGAAAATTGGCACTTTATATAACTGTTGCGTAACATTTACTTTTTAAGCATCTACTGACCCACAACTCTAGTAGAACACTTTGTTTAATGTTGTAAGTTCGAACATCCTTGTGGCCTGGGATGTAGTGTTAATAAACACACAAGAACCCAAGAGCAGCTCCATATGATAGACATAGAGTCTATTGTTTTAAAGAATCCTCTGCTGAAAGACCATCTCATGCAGTATAAAAGACCTACAAGATAATCTTAGCAGCCCCTTCATTATGGGCACCTACACAGTTCACTCAGTTATCATTTCCACAGGGGCATGTTACACTGCGTTTCTATTTAAATTGCAGTCATTTTTACTACCTATGCATCAGGAGATATGAATCAGCATATACACGCTTTAAACACTTCTACATCCACCTTAGGATGTAAATAACAAGACACAGCAAATCTAAGCATTCAATCAGACGAGCAGCAATTCCTTGTCATTTGCCTCTGGCAATTATTCAGGGAAGCAATGTTTTCTGATGGGTTAGACTCCTTGTTTTCTATTCTACTTCAGCGTTGTCTCCTCTTGTCCTAAAGTTCATAATATTTCTCGTTGAAGAGATATGCATCTTCTAATAACTCAACTGTGCAGAAGCACAAACTGTCTCATTTCTCACTTACCCTGTCTTCCCACTTTCCCGATCAAAGGTGTTTATGCAATTACACCTGTACATCAACTCATTTCACCCATTTGGTTAGATTCCTGCGTACACGGTTTTGTTTCTAGATGCTAAACCTGGCTCTTTTATATTTTTTCCCCCATGGAGATTCCCTTGCACAGATCAAACTAACAAACTGCATCAAAACTGCCCACACATTATTGAATTGGAACAGAACTGCTTAAGTGCAATTGTGGAAATCCAGATTTACTGGAATAGGGTGGGAGCAGGGGAAGAGAAATGTGAATAAAACATCTATATAATAACACCAGTTTGATTGGGAAGGAACAAAAATTAGTGGCCATGCCAATACCCACCATACACATGAATTTGTTGAAGTCTGATTTTCTACCAAAGGAGCCATTAACAAGCATAATGATCTAGATCCAGCATATGAATACATAAGAAACCAGACCAATCAACAAGAGAACCAAACATACCTCCAAACGGACAATCACACAACCAACTGACCAAACCGGCACACACAAGACATTTATAAGCTAAGGGGAACAGAACTAGAAAATCCTGCTGATGATGTTACCTAGTTTGGTAACAAAACTTTCAGACACTAAATTGAAACAAGCTTGGAGAGCAAACCATGGCCAAAAACATCTATATGTGTATTCCAGGAGACCAGAAAAGATGGCATAATTGATACAAAGGAGTGAGAAATCCCTTAAAGCTTGTACCAGAATCAAGGGGCCATATACCGAATTGAAGTTGTAGAACAATTCTGATCTAGCTGCACCATGTTAGGAGAACTGAAGGAAAACCAATGGAATCATCAATTCTGATTTTTTGTTTTCCTGCTCCTTCGTAAGAAAAAGTATACTGATATTCTTTTTAACTGATCGTGCTGTTAAAATAGAGAATCTATATTCTCTACCTCAACAAAATGCAAATATGAGTCTATGACTAGCATATATGTTTTTAGAGCTCAACGCAAACTTATTGCCAAACTGTCTTTACAAGGATTTCTCTCAGTACTATGACATAATAACTTGAACGACCTTTTACGATCCTGAATTTTTCTAGGTTGTCTGTCTGTTTTCTGCCTGTCTGTTATCTATCCATACCTACCTATCTACCTTCCTTCCTACCTGATGGCTTAGAGGCCAGTAATATGCATGCTTATTCCAAATTGTATCTCACTGATACAATTTTGGACAGAGGGTGGCAGCCATCAAAATGTAAAACTATTAAACAATGCTGAGATCAGTTGGAGTGTCATTTATCTGATCTGCACATTACATTAGAAATTCCTTTGTGATGTATAACACTCTGTGTGCCCTTCTGAGCCTGTCACATCCATCTTGAAAGAGGCATTCCAAATACGTCCTTTGGAGAGAAACAATGAAGAATCTTATGGCATTTTAAAGACTAAAGCATTTATCAAGGCATATTTTTTTCTGCACTAGATTCTTCCTTGTCAGCTGTATGGGAGCAAAGAGCATGAATTTTGTAGTGCTAATTCAGACTTTATCTATTCACCTCTGTTTGGTTCCTATATAGGAGAGAGAGTAAGCACAGCTGTGGGGCCAATAAAAAAAAAGATCAAGTTGATGGACATGAGCACCTGATTGACGCTCCAAAGCATGGGTGTCAAACTCACCGCGTCACATGGCTGTCGCGTGACGTATCGTGATGGTTTTTCCCTTTGTGGAGCTGGTGTGGGCATGGGCTGCACGTCAGCCTGTGGGCGGCCAGTTTGACACCCCTGCTCCAAAGGGTCAATTCAACAGCTTTATTTAAAATTTCAGAGGCAGGCTTCAAGGGGTGGTATTCTACAATAGCAAAACAACCCAGGTAGGAAAACAATTTGTTGTTGCAAGAGAAGTACACGTGACAACAGCAGGTGGCAGCACCGACACACAGGGAAAACAATGCATGGGAGTCTTGAAAGTTTGCTGGTAAAAAACAAACAAACCCAGAGACATTACGGAAGCAAAGTCTGCTCTTTTGCTTCATCAGGTAATTTATTTGTATTTCTCAAATGGGAGCAATAAATACATTGGCTCTTCTGTTCTTCCCAATTTTATTTAGAACAGATGGATTAGGACCACACAAAAGCTATATAGGCTTTTTTATAGACTAACGCTCCCTTAGCCCGCTGCTTTTTTTTTGTGACAGACCAGCTACTGGCTTGGCTTAGCAGGAGATTATGGAACATCTGTAAATGTGCAAGGCCAGACAGAGGATACTGACCAACAGCATCCTTTCTGAGATAAACCCAAAGCCCTAAAGGACTATAATACTGAAGTAGGTATTCGCTGCAGCTGCCTGACAACATTCCTTGTGCTGTCAAAGTGTTAGCTGGGAAAGCAGTAACATTAATTACTGGGATGTACAGATAGCCTTTGAGTTACAACAATTCGTTTAGTGACCGTTCAAAGTTACAGTGGCACTGAAAAAAAGTGACTTATAACCGTTTTTCACACTTGTAACCCTTGCAGCATAGTCCTGTGATCAAAATACGAGATGCTTGGCAACGGGTTCCTGTTTACGACGGTGGCATAAACTGGGTCATGGGATCAACTTTTGCTACCGTCTGACCGTCTGACCAGCAAAGTCAATGGGGATGCCTGTTTCACTTAACATCCGGGTTACTAATTAACAACTGTAATGATTCCCATAAAAAACGTGGCAAGAAAAATCGCAAAATGGGGGGGAAAAATTCACTTAACAAATGTCTCACTTAGGAACATAAATTTTGAACTCGGCCGTGGTAGTAAGACAAAGGCTACCTGTACTGAAAATTTCAGATACTCACTAAAACTAACCAGCCAAATAAATATATCATGGCTTATTCCTGATCCTTTGATCTGGGACCTGATGCAGAAATAGTTTTGTACATCGAGGTGAGAAAACAAAACCAATACGTTGTTTTCTGCTATCGTCTTATAGCAGAATTGAGGTCTAATAGACTTTCTGCCTGCATTAATATTAAGGAATGTTAAATAGAAGGCCAAATATATCAAGTATGATACTTCCATTTGCTTGCAGAATATTAACCTTCAAGACTGTGAGTCAAAATTAGTCAAGAAGAAGAGGAATTTTATTCACTAATGTTCACTATAGATTCTCAGTCATTTTCCTGGTTTTTTAAATTATGCATCACAGAGAAGAAAAGTAGTCGGTAGATCGCACAAAAGTTAATTTTTAATGAAACAGTCTAACACAGGTAGTTCTTGACTTATGACCAGTCCTTAGTGACTATTCGAAGTTACGCCTCACCCGAAAAAGGTGACTTGGATCTGAAGTTGTGACAGACATCCCCCAACCCCATGGTCACATGACCATATTTGATGATGACTTTGCCAAAAACTGGCAGTTACTTCTATTTTTTGGCAAAATTGCATCAATAATGAACCATTGGTTCACTTAACAACCACAGGGTTTACTTAATGACCACAGTGTTTCTTTTACGATGGCTGACATAGAATCCTCCATTTTACAATTGTTATGACCTACAACCAAAATGGGCAGGCTCCACTACGGTCATAACTCAAAGACTCTCTTTATAATGATGGAATTATTTCGAGTGATACGGACTTTCATTTCAAGCATTTGCTAGCTGAGCCACAAGATCCATGAAATTTGTTTTCACTGATTTTCAGTACCCACAGCTCAATCCCAAAGTATGTATCCTTACAAAGTGTTCCTACCTGAAATCCCAATCCATCAACCAGACCTGAAATGATTCACTGAAAAAGCAGGTATAATGGCTTGTTTTATACAGAACATAATATGAACTCAAAGCTTTCTGCTAGAAAGTACTCATTAGGAATCTGCACCCTGTCACTGCTCTGCAAATATATACTGTTCCAGATTTGCAAGCGTGAATATTATCCTATAAACGCCGTAGCAATTTGTGGTCAAAGGACTAGTTCAGACTAAAACATTAAAACTATCCTAGAGAAGTTGGGAGCAGACAGATTCAGCAATCATGTCTTACCAATCTTCTCAGACACACCTTCAGAAGGCGCCTCACGGTTTACAAGGTCTTAAAAAGATCTCAATCATCACCTTGAACGTTTCTGACTCTTGATCTTAAGCGCTCTCTTTCCCAGCTTCTTCAGGTTGAACTTACTTTGCATACAGAGCCCATCGGTGCAATTTTTGGAATCAAGCAGGACGCCACTACAGTCCTTGCCTCCATTTCGGGGAGATGGGGCCATGCATTCTCGGCTCCTCCAGTGCGTGCACTCGGTGCTACAGGCTGACCACTTGCTCCATTCAGTCCAAGCTCCATCTACTGCATTGACAAAAAAAAAGAAGACACATGAGCAACGAGAAAGCTAATCGGAAATCCATGGGCACAAAAGGGGAAGCTTGTCAAATGTGCTATTTCAGAAGATCTTTAGTTTTTGTTTTTTGTTTTCCTGCAGATCAGGGCTGGTACAGGTAGTCCTCAAGTTACGGATGTAATGGAGGCTGCCCGTTCCATTCGTAACCCGAGGATTCGTGGGAGTGAATCTAGTATCTTGAACGAGATCACTCCCTTCTTTCGCCCACGCATTCACTAATTGAATGTGAAAATCATTAAGTGCACATAAGGTCTTTCAGGGTGGGGAAGGCCATTGGGGAGGGGGGGCTACTGATGGAATAGGCCACC
>JANHFL010008299.1:0-14887 GCA_032468155.1 Oxyrhabdium leporinum
CTCTCTCTCTCTCTCTCTCTCTCTCTCTCTCTCTCTCTCTCTCTCACACACACACACACACACACACACACACGTATGATTAGGGGCTTGTCAAGATCCCATTGGATCTCTTCCAATTCATGAGAGAGAAACTTTTTATTGAGTTAGGATGCCCTTGGTAAAACCTTGGTAAGATATGTGTGAACCCGACATGTGTAACACTGTGATCTGTATTTTCCACTTGGAAGCAGTTCATGTTTAAATAGATGTCATCAAGCATTATAACTATATGAATTTGGGTGACTTCACTTTCAGGCGAGAAATAACAGGAACAAACTTCACTGATTATTATTTTTTTTGAAGAACCTTCATCAAGAGGTTGGAGGACCAGAATAACAATTGGAAGGGACTTTGAATGTCTTCTAGTCCAACCCCCTGCTCAAGCAGGGAACCACCATTTCAGATCAATTTCTTTTCTGAGGTCAGTGCAGTAGACTTTCTTTCTAGCATTTGTTACCAGGAAACTTTTGACAGCCAGGTGTAATCTACTATTAGTTTTATAAAAGAAACCAATAAGCTAGGATCAAATTGGAAATAGTTTTCTGAAATTCTAGCAAAAGATGTTTACGGATACGTTTATTTTTTTTCTATGGCTCCTCTAGAATTTTTTTCTTTGAACAAAATATTTGGGAACATTACAAAATGTTGAAATCTCTTTCCTGGTACATTGAATTTGCTCACCAGCCATCAACTATTTCAGCTTTTTACATTATATTGAGAGAGCGCTTCTCTCATGTAGGGTATTTATTGGAAATAGATATTAGCAGCTGGAATGCCACTTCCACAATCTAAAGAAACAAAATTGATAGCTAACGAAGAGGGAAATTGCATGTTGTCTTTAGATTGGGTAGCATGCCATTAGGATTTCATTCGAACCTGTTGAACGTACTTTAATCAGGACCAAGGTAGCCCTGATGATCTACTTCAAAACTACCTTTCCTGGTTACAGCTTGTTCATGTGCTATGGACACCCATATCCATGCTTTGCTCTCTAGCTCACCTAAACATCCAATACGCTTGGCTTTCAACATGGTTATGCTTAATTTGATATCTAATGTAACTGCAGTGCGTGCAAAACTCCCTCGAATTCCATTGTCTCTCAAGTACGGCTTTCTTTGTAAGAACCTATAAAAATCGTTTATCCAAATAAATGTATTACTTAAGAGAATGGTTCAAATTACTTTTAAAGGACGGGGTTTTTATTTTTATTTTTATTTTAAATTTCAGAACGGATGTTATTGCAACATTTATTAGTGTGCTAGAAAAGAAAGTTAGTCTTGATGGGTGACAGTGATCATAACTCCAGTCTCTGAACCTAACATTAGTTTCATTAGGAATCGATCAACACAACAAGACAGATGCTGCAGAACCTAAGCTTCCTATTCCCTACTTCAGATAGCAATAGCACTTAGACTTATATACCGCTTTACAGTCTCTCTAAGCAGTTTGCAGAGTCAGCCTATTGCCCCCAACAACCTGGGTCTTCATTTTAGCAACCTCGAAAGGATGGAAGGCCGAGTCAACCTTGAGCCTGGTGAGATTCAAGCTGCCAAATTACTGTCAGCCGGCAGTCAGCAGAAGGAGCCTGCAGTACTGCACTCTAACCACTGCGCCACCCTGGCTCATGATACTTTGGTTCCATGCAATATACAGGAAGAAATTTAAAAAGTTAGAGAATATTTATCAACCTCGCCTTCTTATGCTTTTGGCTTATTTCCCCAAGTGTGGCAATCCTTTAGCATAAGTGAAGGACCCTAAAGAGAAAAGTCTGATTGAAAGTCTATTTAATTATGCTGAGATTCGTGTTTCAAACTGAAATCAGAATAGAAACAGAATCGCACAAGTTACTTTTAAAAGTAAGAACAAGTTTAGTGCGAGCAATTTCTGTTAAAAGTGTCAGAAAGTAGAAACATGCAAGGTATTTATTTTGTATGATTCTTTTCTAAAGTAGAACAGAAAGTCTCATATAATCTTACGCTTATTCACTCAAAGCTGTAATATTTAGTCCCTGGACAGTTTGCATAGGATTATATCTTGTTGCAACAGATCTTCCTAGTACAGTTGCAAGGTTCTGTGATACATTAATGGAGGTATAAGCAAATCAAAGGAAAAGGAAATATACATATAAGCAACAGGAGCAATCCGGACAAGAAAGAACTGTAGACGCCAATGGGGAAGGCACAATTATTTCCTTCTTTTGTTTTGCTACTTTTGTATGCTTGCTTTGATTGTATAATTTCGTTTTATTTGGCTGATGAACTGTAGGCAGAATAAAGAAGAACAATTGAAGGCTGTATATAAAAGGGACAAAGAAACGATTATCCCCAAAAGAATTATTCACATGTTAGTAGAAGAAATACAGCAGAATTTTGTTGATTCTGTGTTTTATAGAAACACACAAGCCTATTTGCTTATCTGAATATCCACAAAAATTGGCACGTTTTAATTGTCGCATCCACAAACACGGCTTTTATTTTGTGTGATACATGCAAGAATTATGTGGCATTTCAAGCCTGGAAGACAAGGCTTAATGTGGAAGTTTCCCAGCCCAGCTTATAATAATTTATTAAATGCAGCTACTGTATAATCTTTGTTTGTCTAAAACACCTGACAGGGAAGATCTCAGAGGACAGAACTCTGCTTCCTGTTCTTCTAGAAGGATGAAATGATATTACCAGAAAGGATGAGACCATATTTTGTTGACCGTGTAAGACCACTAGTAAGAAAGCTACTCTATTTTACTCTTAATTTTACAGACTTTTTCCCCCCAGAATTTAAGAGTAGAATGGCAACCGTTTCCTGTTTTCGACCTGGAGGCCCTCCCCTCCTGTTCCCACTCTTAAAACGTGTACTAAAATAAAAATGGGCCTGAAAAACAGAATCGTCAGGCCACTTTGGAAGGTATTTTGAAAAATCACAAGTGCAACATTGGACCATTGAAATTCAGCTATTTTGCCACCCAATTTTGGTGATGCAATCTATGGAAACTGGGAGGCAGTGTGGTAGCCAGTTGCTAACCTAAGTACTTATATTTATGTTTTATACTTGCTGTGAACCGCCCCGAGTCTGCGGAATAGGGGCGGTATACAAATCGAAGAAATAAATAAATAAATAAAAATGAAATAAATGAATGATGGTAGACTTCAGGAGATTGGGGAACAGGAGTCCAGAATTGCCCCCAACTTCAAAATATTTATTCTCAGAGATCAGGATGCCCCCTTCCCCCATCCCTGAAGAGAAAATGCCCTTCCATGGGGCTTTTGGAGTGGAAAATTCTATTAAGGAGATTGCAGTAGTCAGAGTTAGTGGTTTAACTGACCATTAGATTTGTGCTTTTAGAATTCACCTAGAATGAATAGCATACAAAAGTCTGCAAATAAGTAAATTCTGTATCCCAGGAAATGATTGTTCCATTTTTTTTCTGTGCTATTTAGATCCAGCTTCAACTGGATCCAAGCTGCTTTAGATGCCACCCCTTAATAAGGATTCAAAAACAAGCAACTGGGATTATCAAACAACTAGAAACGAATATATCTCCCTGAGAGCATAATTAATGTGCATTCCTCTAGTCTTGGAGTAATCAGAAAAGTACACAGGCATAATTTTCATTCTCTCAATTGCTAAACTCTATTTTGTTAATGTAACATGACGTATGAATGGTCCTTTTGTGATAGCTTTATTGCATGATAATTTAAGGGCAGAAATTGATACCTTTATTTCCTCTTCATCCATCCAATAGCTAACCAGCAGAAGAAGAAAAAACCCACTACCAGTTGTTTTTCCATCTTAATAAATTCAGGCAATGGTGGGCAATCGCTTAGGATGGGATATTAACCACATTTTCATTAATTTTCAAGTTGCTTCACTAAAAGAGATGTTGTTGTGACAGACATCTTCCACTGTCATTTAGTTTATTTCAGAACACAGAGCTGCCCATTTTGTTTTTTGAAGATCAGCAGTCATATTTCCAAAAGAAGCTCAGTAATTTGGCGGAGGAGTATGGAGTGAAATGGGAGCTTACTTGCATGGTGCATCGAAAGGACGCCCTCTTCGTGTCTCGTCTTCGTTCCATCCTCTGCACAATCAGCTTGCTAACCTGATAGATTTTGCACACATGTCCATTGGGAGAGTAAACTGGAGAAACGCCACCGAGAATTTAGGATTTACTGGCATTGAAAAAAAAATCCCTTTAAAAAAAATCTCCATCCAGCTTTAAGAGTCTTAAATCAAACAAATCAGTATATTAACAATCTAAATTTAATTAGCCGTTTAATTTCCTCTTACCTTAAATCATGTCTGATTATTCGCAAACTCATAACAGCAGACAGTGATATGTGCCCTGGCACCCTTAGAAGTCTTAGGATAGAAATAAAACCAAAACCAAAACAAAGAACAAAAAAAATTCCAATTATAGAGATGGAACTATTCAGAAAAGCTTAGCAATTTTGTAAAAAATTAGGTCTCCCCCCCAAAAAAAACATGGTGCTTGTCCATTTGCCCTGCTCCTATAGTAACAGAGAACATTTAATGTAACTTAAAAATGCAATTGAAGTACAATGTTGAAATTGTCTCTGAATACTCTGCCATGGGCCTTTCACAGTTGCAAAGCTTCCCCAAGTGCTTTGCAGCTTTTATTCTGGGTTCAGCATATAAACTTAAAAATGGTTCCATTGCAACTGTTTTACTATAATGTTGAACTTGCACTGTTCAGTCTGGAGGAAAAGTACATAAAAAAGCACTATAAGAAAGATGATCTGGAACTGCTTTCCACTGTTAAAGTAGAATCAGAAATACAAGTGTAGAAAGTCAGCACCTACCCCCCTTCCTAGAACTATGAAATATTTTGAGGAATATTTTAAAAAAAAGGGGCAGAATATTATATTTCCCTAAAGGGAGAAATGGAGAAACATGTTTTTTAGAGGCAGAAAGCAATCCTCATTTTCCTTAATAGCCCACAGCAAATGTCAGTACTTAAGAGATAAAGAGCTTATTGAAAACTAAATAGCTCTATTCATAGGCAAAGCAAATACTGCAGACAGAAATCCATTCAAGAGAGGATATTTTGAAATTCCCTGCAGCAAAGTCTGAACAAAGGCAGGGTGATAGGAATAGCCCTCACCTAAGAGCCAAAACAGGACCAAAGCCATTAAGCCACAATAAGAATTGCCCAACATTCTTTCAGAACACAAGCCTTCATTGCATCATCTCAGAGCAGTCGAAACTTCAACCAGACCTGGGAGCTCAGACAAACACCTAGGATTTGCATTTCCTCTTTTGCCTATGGAGCCAGCTATGACCCCTACATAACCCCATAGGAATCTGACAAAGGCCAATAGAATACACGTTCTTGCACAGGAACAGGAACCTCAAGTGCAAAGCCCAAAAAAGGTATAAAAAATCCACCCACTCTCAACTCCATTTTGTCAGCTGCACCAGAACCATAAACACTGGTGGTTCTGTTCATCATTAAATCTTCTTTCCAATCAGCCTCCATGTTTCCAGTGTCTTTCTCCCAGCTAGGAACTGAACCAGATGGATATTTCTTCCCACACAAGCTATAAATTGCAGCTTTCTAGATTTTCTTTAAATCTAAGAGTTTAATTGTAGAGGAGGAAGCCAAAACCATGAAGAGGTGATTCTGCCAAAAAAGGGACATTCACATTCTATTTCTGGAAATTTCACCTAAATTTTATTTTCATTGCAAACATCTTTCAAGCAAACTATTTTTTTCATTATATTAAATGAAATCTGATTGAAAACAAATGCAGGAAGATTTATGTATTGGCCAGTCACTATTAAAGACTTGTTGGCTAACTGACTGAACAATCATTTGTTCAACTAACTGAGGCATTGATTTAGGGCCTCTCTCACGTGGATTTACACATTTGTACAAGTGCAGGACACTTTAATTTATGATTGTGCAATGATGGAAAGTTTTTCTGCTCTTCAGATATTTTAATTACATCTGTCCATATTTCCATTTTCATATTTCCATTTTCATATTTCCATTTTCATATTCAATGCCTGCTCTCTTTATTTTGTCACTCGTGGTAACATGACATGGTGCCTATTGAATTATTTAATTCATATCCTTCCCAAATTGGTGCTGCAGGCAAATAACATTAACAAAATTAAAGATTAAAAACTCAATTACAATTTAAAAGACCATATTGGCAAAAACCCAAATTAAAACATAATTTAACTCCAAACTTAAATATAGGAAAGGAAATGGGGGGAAAAAGAAACCACCACCAATTAAATAAGAAGTGCCTTATGGCTACTGGATGTGCTAAAGGAGAAACTGGAATTACACAAAACATCATGATGGTGTGAATAAAATCATCTCTATGTCTTGAAAAGATTTTTAATGCCCCATATAGGTAAGCTGTGGATGCCTCACATTCCAAAGGAGGCATTTAAAATGCAAAATATTGGCAGGAAGAAAAATAGTTTACATTCTGGTAGAAGAACAACATGGATAAATCTAGTTTGATCTCCTTGGCAATTCCAAAGCCTGGGTATAATCGTCATCAAAAACCTTCTTTACTTTCTACCATGTTAAAATTAACATCACTGTAAGGTAGAGAAATCCATAATATAAGCTGTCCAAGTTGTAGATACAAATTTCACCTGCTTTTTCTTTGTGCCAATATTAATACAGTTTATCTATTTATTTAGAGTATGGCATACCATACATGGATTTCCAATATATATTAATATTTCAACTAGATTAGTGGAACCCAATAAACTATAAAGGTTAAAAAGATCTATGTTCAAGTATCAGTGTTTAGGCCCGTGATGGCGAACCTTTGGCACTCGTGCTGGAAGTGGCACACAGAGCCATCTCTCTGGGCATGCGGAGCCACCGCTCATTCCTCTTCTGGGTTCCACCATGCCAGCCAGCTGGTCTTCACGTGCACAGGAGCACTGGAAACCAGAAGAGCAGCCACCCAGTGCTCATGCGCGTGCTGGGAAGATGATCTTTTGGTTTCTGGTGCATACATGCACAGTGGCCACCTGGTCTTCCGGTTTCTGGCATGCATGCATGCACGAAGACCAGCTGGCTGATACGGATGCGTGTGCCAGAACCCGGAAGAGCAACAGGTGACAGCTCGCTTGCCCAAAGACTTGGAGAGGGGATTGCGATGGTTGCTTCCCAGGGGAGCAGAGCTGTCAGCCAGGATGGGTCGGGTGGGGCTTCTCTCCCTCCCCACCCAAGCAGGCTTCTTGCATGGCCCCAGCCCTCCAGCCCATGGTACCAACACGTGTCTGCGGCTCGGGCGCCCCAGAAGAGCAGCAACAGCAGCAGCCGCAGACAAGGAACAGAAGCAACCAGCCAGCCCCCACAGCCATTCTCCCCCCCCCCCAGCAAGCTGTGACCTCGGCGGCATCTCCATGCATGAAAAGCTGCACTCTCCTTTGGCCGTCCTGGGACAGCTCACTTCCCCGTTGATGGCTCCTCCACATCCTGGCGGGAAGTGGCAGCATGAGAACCACCGCCACCCCCTTGCCCCTTGCCCCTGGTGGCAGCATGAGCAGCGGGTGGGTTCTCAGCCAGGATGCTGGAGGAGGAAGAGGAGGAGCTGCCATCAGGGAGGCAAGCTGCCTCAGGAGGGCTGGAGGAGAGCGCAGCTCCTCACGCATGGAGATGCCGCTGAGGGCCCAACTTGTCGGCGGGGGAGTGGCTGAGGGGGCTGGCTGGTCACTCCTGCCCCTCACCCTGTGGCTGCCATTACTGCTGCTGCTCTTCTGGGGTGGCGGGGCTGTGCAGGTGCTGAGTCCGCACGGGAGGTATGTTTGTCTGGTGCTGGGGTAAGAGGCCGGTTGGCCGGGAAGCGGTTGTGCTCCCTTGGCAGAAGTGGCAGGGTGTGTGTGCGCTGGCTTGTTCTCGATATTCGGCTGGGGGGGGACCATTTCATTGACACTCTTTCAGTTTCCGACATGCGCATGCACACCAGCCAGCTGGTCTTCAGGTATGCATGCACGCCAGAAACCAGAAGACCAGTTTCAGAAGACCAGATGCTCTTCTGGTTTCCGGCACATGCGCACGCTCCCATTTCGGCACTCAGTGCCGAAAAGGTTTGCCAACACTGGTCTAGGCCATCTAACCATTGAACCACAGCATCATTTATATTTAAAAAAAAAAATCAGACACTGGGCTAATATATGCCCTCAGTTTACAGCTGGTCAAAATGTGACCTCTAGTTTGGCATGGAACCCTGTAGTCAGGGGATGATGCCGCATTTATATGCAGTTTAGAAATAGCAGTCATAGAAAGCTCAGGGGTGTCAAACCCGATTTCATTGAGGGTCGCATTAGGATTGTGTTTGACCACAGCTGGGTGTGGCCAGCTCAACGTCACTCATGTCCCAGGCACCTGTGGTGGCCAAGTGCTAAGGCAGGACTTCCCTCAGACCCTCCCTCTCTCTCATTATAATCTCCTTCTTTCCTTGCTTGCTTTCTTCGTTCCTTCGTTCCTTTGTTCCTTCCTTCCTTCCTTCTCTTCTTTTTCCTTCCCTCTTCATTCTCCTTTGCTCTCTTCCCATCTTTCCTTCTTTTTCTTTGTCTTTCCTCTTTCCCTTTCTCCTTTCCTGTCCCTTCTTGGATGCTCAAATGCAAAAGGGGGAAACATTTCTCCTTTTGTTTTGTTTTTAGTTTGTTTTGCTAGCCCTCTGCCAGCAAAAATGAGGCCTGGCAGGCTGCACTTGGCACCCCGGGCTCCATTTTCAGCTGCGACAGCCTCCTGCAGCCCTCTGCCATTGAAAACAGAGCGCTGGCAGAGGGCTGCAGGAGGCTGTTTTTTGCTGGCAAGAGGCACTGCAGGCCAGTCCTTTGCTGTTTCCAGGGCAGTCCCGTGGGCCAGGTCTAAGCACCCTGTGGGCCTTGAGTTTAATACCCCTGCTAGGTCTAAGCACCCAGTGGGCCTTGAGTTTAATACCCCTGGTCTAGACTTATGCAGAAAAGAGGATATTCCAACCCCAGAGTAGATAATTCTACTATTGAAATGGTTAGTAGTAACTGCAGACTGTAGAGTTTTCATCAGATTTTTTTTTCCTTGCACAGGTCTTATCTGAGATTGACTTTAGGAAGCTGTGTGTATAAAAGCTGAGTTGACATAGAAGAGTGAACAGAAATACTTTTTAGAAAAACAAAAAACAAAACCAGGCTGTTTTGGAAAATAATAGCACAACAAAGAAACAGATTTTAGGAACAAACTGTCCTGGATTGTGCTGAGTTTATAGTTTCCTGCCCTAAACACACACACACACACACACACACACACACACGGACACGGACACTGAATTCTATATATGTCCATTCAGGACCACATTAGATTAATGTCAGTGGAAGTCTTTCAGAGAAAGATTTGTCCAAGATGCAGTACAAAATGTATTATTCGTTTATTTCAATATATATGGTTGCCCATCTTACCAAGGCCACTCTGGGTAGTGAATATGGTTAAATGGGTTTTTTAAATGGGTTTTAAATTTTTAGGGGTTAGTTTTAAAAACGGGGTTTTAAAGGAATTTTTATATTTTTATATTTTTTATGTGAACCGCCCCGAGTCCTCGGAATGGGGCGGTATATAAATTTAATAAATAAATAAATAAATAAAAACATAAATATAACAATTAAAAAGAGAAAGAGAGAATTATAACTCAATCAAAAACCTGAGAACAAAAAGGCAAACGAGGGCTAACCCATTGACAATAAATGAATAATACTTTGTAGGCTTAACTAAGCTCCCGATTCCTTGCCTGGAAGAATCTGAGCATCTGTTAAAATATATACAAGGGTTGGTTTTATGCCAAAAGTCCCACGTGAGAAATGATATTGATGCTTTCAGACTTTCAGATTTGCAAGATTCATTTAATGTAGTCTTACAATAAAATAGAATTAGTTCATTTGGTCATATTTCCTGTCTGGTCTACCTGGTGAGTATGATGTCAATCTTGCAAGTGTGGAAGTACGATTCACCCACCATCTCCTTTACAGCCCGAGAAACTAAGGAGGGTGTTTTCTGGGTCTCTTGCCCCCCACCACTACCCAGCTGCAAGCTGTGCCGTCTCTTATCTAACCATTCCCTAGGCAGCATCTCTTTGTGGGGTCTCCCAAGGTCTTCCCCACATACATTACAGAACAGGGGGAGTGTGCAATGTGAAAGAGTTGGAGTTCAGGGTGTGGAAATCTTTGCATATGCGTCTATTGCAACAAAACGTAATTTCCTTTGGCTCAACTTTTTGCCTATCCAAAAAGTTCATTTTCAAAATTGTTAAGAATTAACAATTCCATACCAGAAAGGTATGGCAAAAGGAATATATATATATATATATGATTTTACATGTACTAACTGCAGCCAGAATTGTATTTGCACAGCAATGGAAAAGTGAAGAGATCCTGACAGATGAGGGTGTAATTAAAAAAAATATTAGAATGTGCAGAAATGGACAGATTAATGCTTACAATTAAGGAAAAAGAAGGAACTGAATATTTCTTGACATGGGACTTAATTTACCAATGGTTAGATAATAAAAACAGAAATTAGAAACATGGGGATACAAAAAGGACTAACGTTATAGAGGAGATTTGTTAAAGTAGATAAGTAAAATATTATTATTATTATTATTATTATTATTGAATTAATATCGATGTGATGAATATTATTGTAAACATTTGGATTATGATTTCCTAAAAATAATTGCATCCAGACAACGCACTGTTTGATTGAAATTGTATTTCTACATGTTATACAAATTAAAAATAAAAAAAGAATTTTAGTGTGGCCAGACAGCCACTATAACTCTCAGGGAAGAAGAGCTATACTAGTCTCCCTTTATTCCTTTGTCGGTAAATTTAAATTTAACACAAAAATAGTTTGTTGTGGAAGCGACTGCCTGCGAAGGCTCCTGGATTGGGACTGAAAGGCGAAAGTTGAAGCAGCATGCTTCCGTCCCACATTTGGGTCGACCCAATAGACCGGTTTCTCCAGAAAAACATTCTCAGGGAAGAAAGAGGAAAAATGCCGTACTAATTTCGCAGAGGTTTTGCACAGTCGACAGTCAGAACAAATGAGATTAAAGCTAAACTGTCTTAAATTACCCTGGCCTTTTAAAAGCTCACCATTTCGGATTGAATCTGATACCTTTGTGACTCCCTTTGCAACAGACAGAGCCAGGCGTGTTCTTACAGTTACATAAGGGAGCAGGAATATCACCTGGAAAAGCCAGAAAAAGGGAGCAATTGCATACATAACACTTGTCCATAAAGGAATCTGGGCCACTGTAGGGAAAAACGGACATCCATGTCAATACACATGTATGCAAATACTAGAAATACGCTTAAGCCATGGTTTGCCTCCTGAATAACGCCATCCCCCAGCCAACTTCACACAATACTTTTAACCTTAAACACCAGCATATTCATTAGCTGGTGTGCCTTGTCCAAATAGGATTCGAGCTGAAAAGCTAGATAAATATCTCTTTATTTATACACAAGAAAGAAGAGGCATCTCAAACAGAAAGCAATTTAGAAAGGTAGAGAATCATTTTATACGTAGTTCAAACGTATTAGATATAGAATGTGTTCTTTCATCGACATGATTTGACTCATTGCTGATCTTATCCATGTAACATGTAACGTTTTATAGCATCCCATAATATACTTAGCATGATTTTGTTAATGCTCAGTGTCATATTCAGGAGGTGTCTTTCACACAATATAATGTTTTTGTGAGTTACTAACATTCAAAAACTAATCAAGAGAGAACCAACCTAGAACTAAGGAGAAATTTCCCGACAGAAGAATTAATCAGTGGAACAACTTGCCTCCAGAAGTTGTGAGTGCTCCAAGACAGCAGGTTTTTAAAGAGATCGGACAGCCATGTGTCTGAAATGAGGTAGGGTTTCCTGCCTGAGCAGGAGGCTGGATTAGAAGACCTCCAAGGTCCCGTCCAACTTTTGTTATTCTGTTAAAACTACATGTGATCCTTGTCCTTGACAGGTTTGAAGCAGTCCTTCTCAGACTCTACTTTCCTGATGGAGAACTTGCTTTACTTCAAGGAATTAGAAACATTAATAAAAGAAACTCCTAGCTACAGAAAACATTATTCAAAGATCCCATATCTCAAAGAGCTGCATCATTCTTATAGACGTCTGTGCTAATTTGCTAATCCAAGTCTTCGGAAAAACAGAAATCAATGGGCTCCTCTTGCTTCTGGGGGTGGTCAAAGGCGCTAACTCAGGGATGTCAGACTTGATTTCATTGAGGGCTGCATCAGGGTTGTGTTTGACCTCTGGGGGGGGCGAGGCGACCATGGCTGGAGTGGGCATGGCCAGCCCGACATCACTCGTGTCGGGGGCACCTGTGGTGGCCTGTGCATTCTGCCAGCGAAAATGGTCTTCCGAGCTCCATTTTTAGCTGCGATGGCCTCCTGCAACCCCCTGCCAGCGAAAATAGAGCTCGGGAGGGCCACACACGGCTCTCCCAAGCTCTCCCAAGCTCACTGGCAGAGGATTGCAGGAGGCCGTCGCAGCCAAAAACAGAGGACAGGAGTCCATTTTCGCTGGCAGACACACCGTGGGCCAGTCCTTCGTTGTTTCCAGGGTGGACTTGTGGGCCAAATCTAAGCACCGCACAGGCCAGCTCCAGCTCCCGGGTCTTGAGTTTGACACCCCTGCTCTAACTCATCTTTCCTTAAGGATCCCAAGACCAGAGCATGGATGGGGTTGTTCCTCATTTAAGGTTCACAGCAACTGTATGAGAGAGTGCCCGGCTTACTTTGTTTCTACTTGGAGAATCATACAGCTGGATGGGACCTTGGAGGTCCTCTAGTCTAATCCCCTGCCCAAGGCAGGAGACCTTATACCATCCTTGACAAACGTTGTCCAAACTTTTCTTGAAAACCTCCAGCAATAGAACACCCACAACTATGGGAGACAATCCGTTCAACTGATTAATTGTTCTCACTATCAGGAAATTTCTCCTTATTTCTAGACTGGATCTCTCCCTGATAAGTTTCTATCCGTTACTTCTTGTACTGCCCTCAGGTACCTTGGAGAACAAGTTGACCCCTTCTTCTCTGTGAAAGCCCCTCAAGTACTGGAAGACTTTTGGACTTCTTGCTTGAGAAAGATAAAAATGAAGTTTAGACTTTAGGATTCGATGATTAGATTTGTTACGCTTATAGAAATATTGTGTATTTTTATTGCCACTATTAGACATGCACGCTATATATTCTTTTATGCCTATGCTTAAACTTAAGAGTAAGAAGTTGTTTTGTTATATAATTTTAATGTTATTTTGATTGTCTAATTGATCCATTTTATATGGTGTTTTTGTATTTTTGTTTAATCTAGAATAAGAGGCTACTTTATTATATATTTGATGTGATTATTTTTTTCTTCTTTTTTCTCCCTTTTCATGCCCTTTCCCATATTTTTCCTTTTTTCACCCTTGCTATTTTGTATTTTATCTCTCCTTGAAATTTTATAAAGTTTTTTTTTTTTAAAAAAAGTGTGTGTGTGAGAGAGAGAGATTGTTCCCATCCCAAATCCATTGAGTGGGAAACAGAATTTTGATCATCCTGGTCTGAACCCCACATTTTATGTGCCAGTGAATTTGATGTGATTAATTCCCTGTTGACTTTCCTCATTTCCTTTCAGGTATTTTTAATATTATTATATTTAGCCTATCTGACCAAGACTATGACTGGGGCGTACGTAAACAGCATGCTGACTCAGATCGAAAGGCGTTTCAACATCCCTGCATATCTGGTTGGAGTTATCAATGGAGCCTTCGAAATGGGTAGGCAAACAGACGAGCCTGTCGAATGATTTGCAATAAATAATGTCAGGGAATTGTGCATCAACTGTCCAAATGAAGTCAGAGATGCTGACTTATATATTTATATAAATAAATATATAAATAAATACATAAATATATTGATCACTTATATTAACATCAAGCAAGATAGTCAGGAATGCAGGAGCACCAGGAAGTATATCAAACAGTATACAGAGAGCACAAAAGAAAAAGGCAGGGGAAAAGGAAACACGGCAACCAATCATAGCGTAGATCACCTCAGGGTAGGAGCCAGGCACTCTCCAACCAATCAGCTCCAACTGTGCATTCTGGCCCATTGTACAATTTTACTGTTCCAGCTACTAATATTTAATATCGTAACAAATAAGCACATTTATTTAAATTTTACGTGTATTTAATATTGGTTATACCAAACATCAGCATGATAAGCATATTCCAATCTAAGATGATTAGACAGGAAGAATGAAAACTTAGGGATGAAGAAAGAATAGAATAGAATAGAATAGAATAGAATAGAATAGAATAGAATAGAATAGAATAGAAAACAGATGGAATAGAATTAGAATTAGAATAGAATAGAATTAGAATTAGAATTAGAATAGAATAGAATAGAATAGAATAGAATCAGATGGAATGGAATGGAATGGAATGGAATGGAATAGAATAGAATAGAAAACAGATGGAATAGAATAGAAAACAGATGGAATAGAATAGAATAGAATAGAATTAGAATTAGAATTAGAATTAGAATAGAATAGAATAGAATAGGACAGAGTTGGAAAGGACCTTGGAGGTCTTCTAGTCCAACCCCCTGCTTAGGCAAGAACCCTACAGCATTTCAGACAAATGGTTGTCCAATCTTTTCTTAAAAACTTCCAGTGTTGGAACATTTACAACTTCTGGAGGCAATTATTTCAGTGATTAATTTTTTCTCACTGTCAGGAAATTTCTCCTTAGTTCTAGGTTGCTCCTCTCATCTTGATTAGTTTCCACCCATTGCTTCTTGTCCTGCCCTCAGGTGCTTTGG
>JANHFL010008299.1:33865-50055 GCA_032468155.1 Oxyrhabdium leporinum
GAAGACTCGGGGCGGTTTACAGCTTATAAGCAATACTCTTACATCAGTATATTAATCCAATATACCTCAGAATATAGACTATATTGCTACACGAGCAGAAGAAAATGCACAGAACAAATTTCTATTTTTTCCTTTTTCAGAAGGCTAGAGAAAGTCCTGAGGAATATGAGCTATATGGCATGGGTAAACAGCAAAAATGGAAATTCAGACAAAAAAAAGATCAGGCAAAAAGCAAAACCCAAATATTTTTGTATAAGGAGAAATGTTTAAGCTTGTAGGTTGGGAGAGTAGATAGTCACAAAAGAGATTTCCTTGTGTTGTTATCTCTGCCATTGCATTTTTTGGTTGGTCATAATTAAACATATATAAATCCTAGTTTAACTCTTGTTTAATTACAGATCAACAGATATGGAAAAGGCTGTTTCTGGAGGTGGAAGTCCAGAAAAGGTTTTCCTGCTCAGGTGTTCCTTGCTCTGCTTTCAGGTATCAAAAAAAGTGGATCCGTATAGAACGGAACCGGGAGAACCAGATGATTGATCTCCACACAGGCACTCCTTGGGAGTCTGTCACATTTACAGCAGTTGGCAATAAAAGAGATATTTTTTTCAACATCCTGCAAGAAGGTATGTTAGCACCAAAACCCCTAACACCCCTGAGTGGAATACTGCTCAGAGCAAAGTCCAAACCAACCAGATTTGGACATCGTGTCTAAACAATCTCTTCTACATGGTATTTTGATTCCTTTGTTGTTTCTAGGGATGGGGATTTTTCTGCTGCTTTGTCCTGTCTTCCTTCCAATTTATATTCAAATATTTTGTATAATCAACATCTTACTTTCTCTTCAGCCAAGGAATTGGCTTTGAGACAGCAAGAAGGCAAAACAGTAATGTATACAGCAATGGCTGCTGAATGGCGGCCGTTTGGTTTCCCACGACGACAACGCCCACTCACCTCTGTAGTGTTTGACAAAGGAATATCAGAGAGGATTGTGCAAGATGTGAAAGAATTCATTGACAACCCCAAGTGGTACATTGATCGAGGTGAGTGCATTTCAGAGGATGGCAGTTAGATGACATAAAGCTCTGACTCTCCTTTATATCAGAATGTATTTGATGCCAAACAAACAGGGAGCATAGTCTCTCATCTTGTCTTATATCTGTATTCAGTGTTTCAAGAACTAAAGGAGAGGAGACAACCGGCATCCCAGTCTTGTCCCTTTTTGTATCTCACAAGGTTTTGTTAGTTTGCAATTCATTCACAATTATTTGTGCCTTCTGTGAAGTGTAAATCAATCTTATGTATTTACAGTAATAGAATTCTCTCCAAAATTCATATCTTCCAAAACTTTAACCAGGAAGGTGCAGTTCAAATTTCCAAAGGCCTTATCTATCTATGAAAATCAATGCAGCTTGCTTCTCACTATGCTCCTCTAAAGTATTCCAAAATGTCCAAGACATTTGTTAAAAGACAACTCACATTGATTCTTATGAATAAATTCTTACAAAATTGTTTTCAACTGGAGCCATGTAATCTTCAGGGACACTGAAGGTAGAGCAGCCTGCTCTCCTTTCCCAATCTGAGCTCTGGGAACCAGTGGGGTAAGAAAGCAGGCCCAAGGCCTGCGGAAACTCTTAAGAGCTATGAAGCAGAACATGTGTTTGGGGGCCAAGCTATATGTAATAGCAATAGCATTTAGACTTATATATCACTTCATAGTGCTTTAAACCCTCTAAGTGGTTTTGCAGAGTCAACATATTCCCCCCAACAATCAGGGTCCTCATTTTACCCACCTCAGAAGGATGGAAGCTGGGGAGGTACTGAAATTCAGGCCTGGGCCTATGCTAGGCCTTCCAGGGACTCTCCCACTCCTGAAGAACCCCATGCTCAGCTTATTGATCTGCACAATCACTAGACCACCCCATGTGGGAGTCTCATTTAATAACCATCACAATTTGTGGCTGTTATTGGTAGGCTCCATTATGGTTTTAATTTGAGGACAGCCTGTAGAATAGTCTTTTAATAAAGTTACATATAATGTCACCCAGGATAAGCCTAAATCTTAAGACTGTAAGAGAAAATAAGAAAATGGGCGTCACTCAAATATAATGCAGTACTCTTGTGCAAGTTTTTCACAACATCTAGAGCTGATAATCATTAGAAAACTGATTCCTTGTTTAGAAATGGCAGAAGAATTCTCATGCACTTTTAGAGCACGGTGGTTATAACTCATAAAATAGGAAGTTGGATAATTGAATGATGTCTTCTAATTAGTTCTTTTCTCCACAGGTATACCTTATCGGAGAGGATACCTACTCTATGGGCCCCCAGGTTGTGGCAAGAGCAGTTTCATGTAAGTGTGGCCTGTCCGTAGACTTGATAATGAACCTGTTCTCCCCATCCTTATTTAACAGTGCTTGAGAATATTGTATGCCAATGTGTAATTGGAAGAGGTTATCTCAAAGTAATAAAACTTAGTTATCTCAAAGTGATAAAATCTGTGTTTGAATGGAAAAATTGTCATTTGGGCAAAGGGTTAATGTTTTAAAATTAATAATTAATCATCAGGAGACCAGTTAGAACAGAAGTGTGTTTTAGCATCTTTTTAAGGGCCAAATTAATGGCAATCAGTCAATTAATGGCATGTATTGTACTAGGAAGTAAGTTTTACAAATACAAGGCATAAAAGTGATGTGATAAACGTACTTTTGTAGATTTAAAAATATTTTTTCAGCAGGGAGCAAAGTGAGAAGGGCTTGCTAACCTAGTGTCTCCTTTGCTCACAAATTGTGATATTTGGGGCAGAATTGTTCATGCAATTTAGATACTTATTGCCTCTTTCCCTGCAAGTTGAGTTATACCAAGGTACATTAAATGGATCAAAAATGTGTGGTTCAATCTATTGCACAGTTAGAACTTGTTGTTTTTAACTGTTCCAAGTGGATTCACCTGTAGAGTATCTCTTCTTGGAAGTGATGATAAAAGCCATCCTGGAGAGAATATAGTACATATACGTCAAGAAAGCAAGAAGTAATGGAGCTGTGACGTTGCAGGGAAAAGGGGATATAATTCTCAAGAGAATCTGATTCTAAACAAAACTTTTATCACAATAGATTTCCTTAAGAGTTAATTGTGCTATTCTAGGTAATATCTTCTTACTCTGAACCTTTTTATTGAATAGTGGTTTGGGCTAATTTAGAAAGTTACCATGGTGGTTCCGTGTGTGTAAACTCAGATCTACATAGATCTGGAGCAAACAAGGTGTCATTCTGAGACAAACATGTAGGAGCTCAGCTTTCCTCCCCTGATTTCAACCCCTTTTTTTCTTGTGTGTTTACATTCTGTAATGAAAATCCTATCTATTACAGCACAGCCCTGGCTGGAGAATTGCAGTACAGCATCTGTCTTATGAGCCTGAGTGATCGAAGTCTTTCAGATGATCGCCTCAATCATTTGCTGAGTGTAGCTCCACAACAGAGTATCATTCTCCTGGAAGACATAGATGCGGCCTTTGTCAGTCGGGACCTTGTTGCTGAAAGTGAGTGAGGGGCACATGCTCCTTCTTGCTTCCTATTCCAAATTATCTTATTCATTCCAGCTGGAGCCTGACTTTGGACATGTCACAGAATGATTGCACCATGGACACATCATATAAAATGCCTCTTTGGAGCAGTTTTCCTTTAGTTTTTGGAGTAAGCCACCCTCTCACGGCCAAGAGCTGCATTTGGCCTTTTTCCAGGGGTGAGGGCTGCAAATTGGCTAGAATAGCATCACATATATAAGCTTGGGGGAGTGGATTTTTTTTTTGCCTTTTAATAGTGATATGTCTAGTTTAATACAGGTAATCCTCAACTTTCGACCACAATTGAGCCCAAAATTTCTGTTGCTAAGTGAAACATTTGTTAAGCCCCATTTTATGACTTTTCTTGTCACAGTTGCTAAGTGAATTACTGTAGTTGGTAAATTAGTAAACATATGACCCCTGGACACTGCAACTGTCATAAATATGAGTCAATTGCCAAGCATCTGAATTTTGATCATGTGACCATGGGCATGCTGCAATGGTCATAAGTGTGAAAAATGGTCATCACTTTTTTCAGTGATGTAACTTTGAACTGTCACTGAATGAATGGTTGTAAGTTGAGGACTACCTGTACACGCTAAATTTGTGCGTGTTCCGATGAAATGCATTCCCTGTAATATGGTTGGAAAATGATGCCATCAGCTTTCTGCAGCCATGATTGAAAGATGTTCCAAATAGTACACAATCAAAAATTGGGCTGCAAATCATCCACTTTTGTCTACCGCAGATTAAAGATTGCTCTGATAAGCAATCAGTTCAGAACTTATCAGTAGTTATCTCCCTCCTCCCACATAGCAAAAGAGAGAGAAGAATGGAAATAGTTTGCCAGCCTAGGTTAGTGTCATATTTGTAACCCTTCAACTCTATCTGCTGGTAACCTGCAAATTCTTAAATCGGTTACCTTTGAAAGGATGCTTGATAGAAAAAAAAGATGTGTTTTTCCCTGTGGTGGTGAGTGGTGGGAATAGGAATTATGGGAGTTGTAAACCCTTTTGGTTGGGTAAATCTGCTCCTATACCTAGGCAGAATGTAGTAATGATTACTTATGTCTTTACTCATATTGTTAATTTTCTTACGTTCCAGATTTCTAAATAATTTTCTGTTGCTTTTTCTCTTCAGATCCTGTTGCATATCAGGGCATGGGACGCTTAACATTCAGTGGCCTTCTCAATGCGTTGGATGGCGTAGCATCTTCTGAAGCCAGACTAGTATTTATGACTACCAATTATGTGGACAGGTTAGAACTGATGCACAAAAGTGGGATAGACGGGAGTTATTAACTTAGCCAACCTTTCAACTTAGGAGAACACTTATAAGGGCTAAGAATGGTTGTTGATATTGGTGACATAACTAGTTAGCAGTTTTTGCTCTAGCTGTTAAATCAAAATCACAGAATAGGAAAAAAACTAGCTGCCATTCCCAGAGTTTCTTCCAATTTTTTTATCAATTTTCAGTCACAGCATTGTTCCCAGTGATGCCCTGTATCAGCTGCACACTGAAACGCAGATCCACAGGCAGTGGAAACCCTAATGGTTTGATAACATAAATCAACTCATCCCACTGTATCTTATACAACATGGGTGTCAAACATGCGGCGTCACATTGCTGTCATGTGATGTATCGTGACGTTTCTCCCCTTTGCGGAACTGGATGGGCGTGGCCTGCACGTGACAAATCTGGCCCGCGGGCCACCAGTTTGACGCCCGTTATGCAATATCCAAGCATATCATTAAGAAAAGCTTATGGTGCCCCTCTTGTTCAAAAGACGGAAAAGGTATAAATTTTCCTAAGGCAAGTACTGATTGACAATAGAACATATAGTAAGGCATTGTTTTGGAGGAGAAAGCAGGAGAAAGAAGTCAAAGAAAAGAGTGGCAAATAGTTATTTCAATCTGTAAACCAGTTAGCTACATAATCCAGGAGTTGGGAGGAGGCTAGCTTTTAGAATCCAGAGGTTGTCTAGCTCATTTCAAAAGGCTTGGCTCTCCCATGGTTTCCACGTGCACTATACAGAAATACTGCATGCGTTGTGTCTGTATTCTCTTGGTTTGCACAGTAGGCTTTACTATCAATGGGAATAGTAATTATTCAGGGTTTTTTTGTGGAAAGGAACCCAGCCATTGTATTAGTTTCTTTGGGAGAACCAAGCTATCATGATGAACAGAAATATGGTTGATATATTTCTTAACATGTCATAAACATGTTGTATACATATAATATGTTTATGACATGTTACATGAATGCAACAAAAAAAATTTCTTGACTGGATTTAGGCTTTAGCAAGTTATATAAATCCAGCCTATCAGTGGAGGGAGAGGAATAAATCTCTTTAAAGAAGGAAGGGATCCACTTGGACAAAAACAGAATACTGGATAATAGCAAGAGTGCACAAAGGAATCTGTTTACCTTCTTGGATACTTTGATGCAGGGTCCTAAACCTCTGGTCCGCGGCCCGGTGCTGAGCCACAGCCTGTTCAGAACTGGGCCGCGGAAGTGGTGGACATATGTGCAAAGCTGCATTTGTGAAAGCAGTGTGCACACGCAAAACCATCTCCTCTCACCCTCTGTCGCCTCGCCGGAAAGGTTGGGGAATGCTGCTTTGATGGATCAAGAATATTTGGGACAAGTTGAATCCTATTCATTGTGAGAAACAAAAACGCACCGTCTGCCTTTGTAGGGGGGAGGAGGAAGTAGAAATGCAACCCTTTTAACAAAGAATAAATGTCATCCTTCTCATCCTATCCATGAGAACTAGGAACAAGCTGAAAAGAAGCAAAAGAATGGCTCTTATGTAGTATCCTAGAAGCCTCACCTGTATAACTTCCAGGCTTTCTTCCCAAGCATGGGACAGTGGTAGCCATACAGCCTGCTGAGAAAGGATCCATAAGTCAAGTGTTATGGAGTGACACAGCTGAGTTGTTAGATAAGGTGAAGTCAGTTGACATTGAATTCAGTCAAGAGTGGGGTTGTTTGTGCATTGGTGCTGTGATCTGAAAAATGTGTTGGCAGTGGCATTGTTATCAATGGCCTTAGTCATGATTTGAAACATTTGCAGCTTGAACCTGCAAAATATACATGTGGTTTTCACTCTGTTACTTTTCCTGGCTCCATATTGGCTGCTAGGACTGCAGCAAGGAGGTGGGTAATTTCAAGGTGGGTGATAGGTAGGTGATGAGGAGGAGGAGGAGGAACAAATGTGTCTGTGTGGTAGGCTGTGCAAGTTTTAGATATGATTCTGTAAAGGAGGTTCATAGTATATGCGATGCAAGTATAACATTTGTCAGTGACTCATTAAACTATGATTGATTCTAAGAATGTGCAGTAGCTATGAAAATAGATGTAGCTACTTTAATGAATCAGAACTGAATATAAAGCATTGCATAGTTATTCTGTGTGAAGTTGAAATGGGCACAATTATTTAAAATGCTACTTTGCTCTACATACCTTAGAGATAGTTCTTCCTTATTCTGTGCAGGGCCCTTTAGTCTGAATTGATGTAGTATAGCTGAGGAAAAACTTAAAAGATTTAATTAAAATAGGACCTCAATTGGTATTAATATTTTTTTTTCTGAATCTAGTGGCCAACTATACATTACAGACAAAATCAAATGGATTTTATTTTAAGAGGAGGTTTTTTAGCCTTGTTCTTTTTGGAATTTTAAAAATAATAGCATTTTGGGCTTGCGTGTAAAGAGGGAAGCTATATTTGCAAGGTTAAACTTTTCACTGAGCTCCTTTGTTACCTTTTCACTTCTTGCAGGCTGGATCCAGCCCTGATTCGCCCAGGCCGAGTAGACCTCAAACAATACATTGGGCATTGTTCGGAGTGGCAGTTCAAGCAGATGTTCCAGAGATTCTATCCGGACCAGTCATCTGCCGTAGCTGAGCAGTTTGCTAAACGAGCCCTTTCTGTCTCTGATCAGATCAGTGCTGCACAACTTCAAGGTCATTTCATGGTACACAAAGCAGATCCAGTTAAAGCCATTCAGAATGTAGAGGTGCTTGTATCTTGATTCTGAACGAACACTTGAGAAAACATTGAATGTAGTTGCGTGGGCTGTTCACCCAGCGCCCAGTAACTAAGGGTGATACCATCAATATTTCCGCCTCAGTGAGGTGGTCCTTTTT
The DNA here is from genome assembly GCA_032468155.1 of Oxyrhabdium leporinum. Taxonomy (NCBI): domain Eukaryota; kingdom Metazoa; phylum Chordata; class Lepidosauria; order Squamata; family Cyclocoridae; genus Oxyrhabdium; species Oxyrhabdium leporinum. Next base: position 41,574 of record JANHFL010008299.1, read on the forward strand.
GTAAAAAAAAAATAAAAATAAAGAATAAACCAAACAATCTCATTGCATATCTCTTAAAAAGAAATTGGGAGTTCAGATTGAATGACTTCTCCTTTCTCCTCTCCAAACGAGTCTGTAACCACTTAGTAATAACCACTTAGTAATATACTGAGAAGGCACTTGGTTCTTCAGAATGGATGGCTCTAGTCTAGGGCATACCGTTCAGCTTCAAACAACTTACAGGCTCCAGGTTAACTGTATGCCTGGGCAGTTCAGTGGACTGCAAATAGATTGGTTTTAATTTTGTTCGGAGGAAATGGAATCTGTCTGCTGACATTAGGGGTTAAATGCTTTTTATAGAATATGATGTTGAAATCGAGCTTGTCACATTGCTCTGTGTTGCTCTGGATCTGTTGGACTTCCACTCACGTTCTACTGAGAACATGGTGAGCCTATAACTGTTCCAGCCCATTCTTGCAAATACCATCAAATGGAGCCAAGGAAGACTTGTGCTGCTCTTACTTTCAACCATTAAAGAACCAAACAATTTTTTTCAGATCAGTGTCACCAGCACACCCATTTGTGAGGCATGATAACCCTACTAAAGTTCTGGAAATTGTAAATTATATTGGTATAAATTTTGATTTCTGAGAACTATTGAGTAACATGTATCTGGGTGCATGTGAGCAAAAACACATTTACATTTCCCCCTCTCCACTACTGTGGTAGAATACAATCCTCTGATCTCAAGATTGGGTACCACAAATTTGGGGCAAAAATGGTAGAAGAGAAGAGATCACTGCTTGCATTGCTTTTTATATTTCTGGCACACTGGCATTTAGAACTGAGGGCTCAATATAATCTCTTTTGAAATACAAGAATCTCAAAAACTCTGGAGAGCAACTGTTTAATCATATAAAATAAAAGGTACTTTGGTACTGACAGTAGTGAAAAGATCACTAAAAAACCCCGCTCACATCCCAGTATGCAGCCTAACTGCAGACTTCCATGGTTCAGAGGACCATTTACACTTAAAATGATTAATAGGATTAATTCTCAGGGCTAGTTCTAAATTACGTAATCTGATACTATACTGCACTTTTTTGCCATCATGTTTAGCACTACCGACCATAAATAGTAAGCAATGTGGCAAAATTGATCCAAATCCCTGGACAATAAAGAGAGACCTGTACCTCTTATTTTTTTTAAAAAATATATCTAAAAGTGTTTAACAGTGCATTTTCCCAATGGCATTTCCAGCTAAGGGATTTTACCTCCCGACCACTAAATTCTGTTTTGCTAGAAGATATTTCAATATACGTATAAACTATTTGACTGTCATTTATTGCTCTCTCAAATTTGTCCCTTTGCAGCATTCTAATCACAAACAGAATATTTTTTCGCAAAGCTGATGCCATCCCAACAAAACATAACTGCCAATACATTAGAGAAAACTCCCAAGACACCTGGGGGGTCGTCCCCCCCCAAAATAAGGAAGAGTCAATATCTGAAAGGCAACATGACACAGTGATCGGTGTCCTCCCTTGATTGCCATCAGCTAAGAACTTCCTTCCGTCTCTGGGTCCTGCAGTTCTTTCTGTGGCTTTGGCCTGGATTGCTCCCGACGTCTTGGCATTCTGGGATAAGTTACATACTCTCTCCCTTTGGTCTTTTCCCATCTCTCACAGTTCTGAATACCATGCTGACCTTGCCATGTGTTCTGCCCTCTGATCTCACCATGGCAAATGTCCACTTTTTCTCTGTTTGAGGCTTGAGTTTTTGGCATTGGTATCCACGTCTCCATGTTGCTTTTCTCTTCTTTGGCTGATGGGAGATCTTTGGTGCACAAATTTTTTTTATCCAAGAATGAAGGCTCCTGGTTTTGGCTGTGAGATTTTGAAATATCGTGGTTGTATCTCCCATAGTTCCACCGCCCTCTTTCCTTCTTCCAGTTAGACCTCCTACTTAAGGCTTCAGATTCTTCGTCAACATACTTTCCCGTTGCCATCTCCAATGTCTTATAATGTAATTGCCAGCTAGCATTTTGTAAAGATGGCTTCTCCCCTCGATTTCTTTCTCTCCTGTTGTGATGCAAAGTAACAGATGATGTATCTATATTTGTTAGCTCATTGTTCACGGGTGTTGTACTTTGAGTGTGTTCTGAAATGGCTGGTGACTTCAGCTCATTCTTAGTTCCCAGGTCGTTTTCTGAGATGGCTGTATGGTCATATTCCTTGACATCAGAGGGCTAAGAAAGCGAACAAATTAGGATAAAATGCATGAATCGGAAAGATCACGCAGCAAGGGCTAAAATATTATTCATATTCTCCAGCTTGATTCTATAATAAATCTCTCATTGCAAGAAGGCTGCAAGGTGCTCTTGACAACAGACATCCAAAATGGCTTTGATATTTCAATCTTAATCAATTACCCAAAAGACACTTATGGAATTGCTGAAGATATAAATATCAGAGTCAACTCTTGTGCTCCCAAGACTGTCAACCAAGTAAAAGCTTTCACTTTTTTCCCTTGCAAAGAGGATTAATAGCTTCCTTATTTTGGATACTATTCCCTCCCTCCCTTCCTTAATTAAACCCATTTTTCCTTCTAGTTTGCTTATCCACTCACCCTTTGCAGGATAACAAAATAGCGATTTCTCTCCAGCTCCAAGTCAATGATGCCACCTTTTTCTTGCTGCCTCTGGAAGTGCTGACGCAGCTGCTCTCTGTGTTGTAGTGTCTGTTGGTCAGGCTGGTAAATTTCCTGAGGGGGAACAGCTTGTATTTCAGGAAAGTAGCAAGTGGAACCTTTAGGCCTAACACTATAACTATGATGCACACCTGGAAAGGTGCAGTTTAGATAAAGCAGGGGGAAAAAAGAACGTGACACTGTTCTTGGAAGGACAAGGATTTAGGCAGACCTCCCTCCCCCAAGCTGAGTTCTCCAGACATCTTACACTAAAATGTTTATAATTCCTAGACCTATCTGGAAAACCTGAGCAGAAAAATTTATTTAGATTTTCCATTACACATTAGGCTATGTGCACATAGCTAAAAACTGTTATACATAGTGAGAATGAGAACATGCTGTAGACATTTAGCCATTTTGTTTCTCCATCCCTCCCATACCCTGCAGAACTAAAGAGACAGAGGTGAAATCTAGCCGGTTCAGAGCAGTTTTGATGTTACCTGCGATAATTTTGACTGGTTCGGAGAACCGGCAAATACCACCTCTGGCTGGCCCTGCCCCCCGCCCGCCCCTTCCAGGGGTCTCCCCCACACCCTGTTTTGGCTCCCAGGAGGCTTACTAGGCCGAAAACAGGTCGCAGGGGGGTGCGGCGAAAGAAAAGGAGGGAGGGAGGGAGGAAGAAGAAAGGACCACAAACCCTAGCACTAGATGCAGCGTCAGGGGATGCTTTGAAACAGCACAGCAATCCAGGGCTGGAAGGGACCTTGGAGGTCATCTAGTCCAGCCCCCTGCTCCAGCAGGAGATCTTATATCATCTTGGTTATTTTAGTGCCTCTAACACAGAGGAGAAATTCCCAGAAAAGGGAAGGAGTTTACCAGGCAAGGCTGCCATGCAGAAGAAGGCAGAGATAGTCCTCAATGTACGACAACGATTGAGCCCAAAATTTTGGTTGCTAAGCAAGAGTATTGTTAAAGTGAGTTTCTGTCTTTTGACACACACACACCCAAGTCTCATGACCACATACCCACCCAGTCATATATAGCCATGCCCACAGAACCGGTAGTAAAAAAATTTGGATTCCACCACTGTAAAGAGCCCCACTGAAGTCACTATTTATAAATAATTCAGCAAAACTTATTTAGGGATATGAGATTTCTTAAGACGATTTGATAAATGCCAAGTGGTTTAGACCACAAGCCTCTTGTTTGTCCCATCTTTTTAACAGTAATGGTTCCATGCAAAAGGCCCGGCTGCTAGTTTTCCTTACCATTGACTGCTCTGGTAATGGTGCTGCCTGCAGGGTGGCAAGGTCATACGCTAGAGGCTCCCTGCACACGGGGCATTGCACTTCAATATCCTGTGCAAGAAAAGATGACAGAAGCAACCATGAGCATCATGTAATTAGGCCACACCATGGGATATTCTGTTTCTACCTTCATACTCCTCTGATGCTCTGCCTTGGTAGGTAATAACTGCTTTAGGAGAATTCTAGACAAGTCCATGGCTACTTCTCAATCAAAAACAATTATCCCAGCACTCAGTATTAATGGAAAAGCCTGGATCCCAAGATTTTTGCCTAAGCTTTCTAAGAGTGCCCTTCCAGGTGACACAACAGAGAGGAAATGGTATGGCATACTACCAATTATGTTATTATCCATGATGAAGTCTACTTGGCATTTCCTGCTTCTTTTTTTTTGCACTGCTGCAGCAATCTTACCCCTAACTACCACAATTCTTGTGATCTCAGAAAAAGATGCATTCAGTGCTACCCTCCTCTCTTATTTTTATCGTGGAAGAGAAGATCATTTCATACCTTGGCAAATAACATGTCCCACAAAAGAATTATCCAGAACATAAAACATATTCTCGTCCTCTTTCATTCACTAAAAAAGAACCATCTTGGTCAAAACGTAACCATTTCCTTGAAGAAAAACTTGGAATGTGTTCTTCAAAAATAATGCACATGGTTGAAGGAGGCGGGGCTGAAGCCGCAGCGATATGACACATCTCACGGAGCTCTGTGGGATCGTGCTGAAATCCGAACTGCTGGGAGGTCCAGATGGATCTAAATCACCTCAGAGGAGTGATGAACAGAGAGAGCACACAGATGATCTCAGGGAGCCTTCAATCTCCCTGATCGATCCAGAGAAGGCTCTCAAACCCAGCAGTAAGGAAAAGATGGCCATTGCGTGCCGGACCAAAGCTGTGGCAGAAGACTAGAAGGAAGAGCGGAAGATGGAATAACAGTGTGATCCTCTGGTGAGAGATCTTTAATTTGGAACTTTAAAATTTGTATGGAAGAAAGAGCCGCCTGAAAAATATCTGGGTGAGAGTGGGACCCAAAAGGAGGAGGTGGAATTGTTTTTTCCTTCACACCTTCCAAGGAAGCAGCGAGAGAAGCCTAGGAGGCATTTTGAGAACCAGAAGTGAAGTTTAATAAAAGAGTGAAAACCTGAAACTTGAAAGCTGGACTAGGTATCACAAAACAATAATATGGACTAACTTAGAAGCGAATTTAAAGCCTTTGGATATTACAATACACAGATCCTTTTCTTTTTTCTTTTCTTTTTTTACTTTTTAAAACTTGAATTAGGGTACGCTATATAAGGGGGACGAAGAGGGAAAGAGAAATAGAGCAACAGTGCCATGTACAGGCAGAAATGAAAAGGAGCAAGGGAGAAAAAGGGGAAAAAATTTGTATAAATTAAATAACCTTGAGAAGCTGGGAACTTTAAGATAAGAATTTACTATTAGACAACTACGGTACTACAATTGTTTAGTCTGAATAACTGAGATAGAGAGCGAAACACTGGAGACTTTTTATTTTTAAACAGTGAAGCTCTTGGAATCTAAACGGAAGCGAAATAGAAAAAGTAAATTTGAAACTGAAAATAGAATATACCTCCCTTGCTTGTACTTTTGGCTTTGTAAACGCTCTATTTGTGGATATAAAATATTTGGTGGCTGAATCCTGGGACTTTATGGGCCTATGTGGATTACAATTTGACAACTTACGAATTCCCTTACTTGATGGGAAAGGATTAGGGTTGGAAGAACCTGAAGAACAAAAATAAGGTTGAAGGAGTGTAAACTCTGGCAACCCTTGGATTTTCTTCTCCTGATGAGAAAGGATTAGGGTCTGAAGAACCTGAAGAACAATAATAAGACTACCTTTGGATTATAATTCATACTACTATCCTCTCCTTTTGGGATTATAATTAGCAGTCTTATTCCTTAAATCACTTTAAAATGAAGAAAACACAATCTGCAACATCCTCAGCATCGTCATCAGCGACCTCCAGCCCAGCGGGCCAGAGATCTCTGGATGCCATGCTACAACAAGAAAAAATGAACACGATGCAAACAGAACTAAAAGTTATGATCCAAGCCCTGCCTGATTATTTTAAGGAAAGAATAGGGAAAGTAGAGGATAAAATAGAGAACTTTCAACAAATGATGGCAAATAATGAATAAAGTATACAGAAAGTTGAAGAGAAAGTCGAACGAACAGAAAAAAGAGTGGAAGAAGTTGATTATACTTACACTAGCAGATAAAAATAAAGAAAGAACAATAATAACACTTGAAATGGCCAGGGCCGGTTATTACCGGTGGTTTCAAAATGTGGAGGAAGAAAAAGGAGAGAACCTAGCGGAGTTATTGGCAGAGCTGCTGGGAGTACTAAACACAAATATTAGGCAAGATAGAGAGATAAAAGGCATGGAACTAAAAAAGGCACAGTGCAAATTACAGGCATTTGCAGATGACTTAGTTTTTATTCTGGAAGATCCACAAAAATCAGGGCCTAAATTAATTTTAAAAATAGAAGAATATGGTGAAGTGGCAGGATTGAAAACAAAGAGAAAACTAAGATTTTAGTAAAAAAACGCACAGAAAAACAGAAAAAAAGAGTTAATGAAGAGAATAGATATTCAGATTACTAAGAAAGTAAAATACTTAGGGGTTCAATTGACAGTAAGATGTGTAACGATTAAGGAAGATAACTATTACAAATTGATGCAGCAAATAAAAGTGGATCTAGAAAAATGGAAAAATTTGCAACTATCATTGATAGGAAGAATAGCTACAGTTAAAATGAATATACTGCTGATACTATTGTACTTATTTCAAACAATCCCGGTAACGTTGGAAAAGAAATATTGAGGAACTTAACAAAATAATATTAAAATTTATTTGGCAAGGGAAAAAGTGAGAATTAGCCTAAAAGTGTTGCAGGATTCGAGAAGTAGAGGTGGTTTTGGATTACCAAACTGGGAATTGTACTGAAGGGACATAATAGTAGAGTAAGCAGAAATAGTAGAATATAATATACTGGAATAAAAGAATTAGTAGAAGCTTGTTATTCTGTTCTGTAAACATTTGCTTCAGCTATACATTTGTTTCCTCTAACACATATATGCTGCATTGGGCCTCTGTAAAATATTTGGTATCTGTTAATTATATGTTCCTGCCATCAATCTTAATCTTGTTTTTCTGTACCATCCTGAGCCTGGCACCTATCTTAGGTTGGAGCTGTTACAGTTTATACCTCAGCTCTAACTTACACCTTTGATCTGCATTGCTAAGCACCCAGCCCCCGTTCCTTGTTGCACAGCCAATGCAGGGCTACAAGGAAGGCATTGACCAGGGGGCCAGAATTGGGTACTAAGATGATGTCTAAGGTATAAAAGGACACCATATCTTCTTCAAGGTGTGGCCTTCCTTACATGTCTCTTTTGTATATGTTGGGAATGGCTTACCCAGGTTTGCTATGATCAAATAAAACACTGAAACAAGCCTCCGTTTAAGCTCTTCTTTTGGCCTATTGTTGACTTAAGTGCATCGCCGAACCTTACACTATTATCAGGCAGCGGTATTAACATGGATGAAAGAGTGGACTGTATTGAGGCATATAAGACTATTAACTTTGGAGGGACATGATTTACGATTGGGTTGGCATGCCTTCTTGTGTTATGGGAAAAGCAAGATACATGGTTACTTTCAAAGAGACTATATAAGGAATGCATTATTGTTAGTATGGGAGAAAATTAAAGATCAACACTATCTAAAGATACCAGTTTGACTTTCAACAATGGAAGCACTGAGTCATCCAAATGTTATTAACATGGGAAATATTGTTAGATACAACATTTTGCATGAAAAGGGAGAGCTCAAAACTAAACAAGAATTGAGTTTTCAAGGAATCGATATGAGTTGGTACACACAAGTCCAGATACATTCTAGATATAAGATGCTAAATTATATGGTTTTTACAATGAACTAACAGAACTAGACAAGATATTAACAGGGATAGAAGAAAGATTGATAAAGAAACTATACAGCTACCTATTGGGCATTAAACTGGAAGAGGAACAAGTGAAGGAGATGATAGTATGGGCAAAAAACATTGGTTACACAATAGAACTTGATAAATGGCAGAAACTATGGGATGGGAATTATAAATTAACAATGTCAACTGCATATAAAGAAAACTTATACAAGATGTTTTATAGATGGCACTTCCACCAGCGAGATTGGCAAAGATGTATAAAGATAAGTCAGCTAAATGTTGAAAGTGTCACCAGAAAGCTGGATCTTACTATCATATGTGGTGGACATGTGCAGAAGCGAAAAAATATTGGATAAAAATACATATGTGGCTGGAAAAGATGATAAAACAGCCTACTGAGTTAAAACCAGAAATATTCTTATTAGGGATTTTATCTGAAATTTATAGTAAAGAGAATGCATATTTAATTATTCATGTATTAACTGCAGCTAGAATTGTATTTGCACTAAACTGGCAAAGTGAAGGG
>JANHFL010008301.1:0-20561 GCA_032468155.1 Oxyrhabdium leporinum
CGGAGCAACACAAGCGGCGGTGGCGCCAGGCAAGCTCCGGGGGCCGCGGGGGGGGGCCCGGCTAGCTAGGGCGTACGTGGACGCCGCGCAGGGTGAGCGTTGAGCAGGCGAGCAGGGGCGGGGCCGGGCCAACCAAAGGTGATATTTGCCGGTTCTCCAAACCAATCAAAATTTTCCCTACCGGTTCGCCTGAACCAGCGCGAACCAGCTAGATTTCACCTCTGGTAATAATGGAAGAAATGTTTACAGGTTTTAGAAAGAATTGTGGGTCACTCTGAGTGACTGCAATCCAAGTATTCTAAAAGGTGACATAACTGGATGAGTAGAAAGAAAACAGCAAAGAAAAAATATTATTATTATGACTGGTCACTAAATCAGCCAGAGGTTTAGACTGGATTTGGCATTTTTGTCCAGTTACCATATCTTTCCCAAAGGTCTGATATAGAATTGCTGTAGAATTGAAACTGCCAGAATTTCTGAAGCTAGGTGGATGGTCATATGCTTAATGACCACATTGTTTAATGATGGTGCTAATCCCATCTGTGGTCATTAAATGAGGACTACCTGTATAGCTGGAATAAATAAGGGGAGAATATGCAGCCTTGTATGAGTGGTGTGGTGGCCTAGAGGTGGAGCTCTTAGCTCACAATCAGGAGGCTGTGAATTCGATCCTGGGTAGAGGCAGATATTTCTCTCTAGGCACAAAGAATTTATCTGCTGAATAAAATTCTGCATTGGTGACAGGAAGGGCATCTGGCCAGTAAACACTCTGCTCCAGTCAGTTGCCCAGACTCCACCGTGCTGGGGATTATGGGATCATTAAAAGGAGATGATGATGATGCAGCCTTGTTGCACTCATTTGCTAGCCTGGAGATGGTCTGTTTTCCATGTTTTGTTAGATGCTTTCCTGACCTATAAGTTTCTCTTCAGGATACTTCTTCCATTGAATCGATTACTATCTGTCCATTGGTGTCCTTTAGCATACCAATTTGAGGTTTGAACCTCCTTCTGAGTTCACAGATCTTTTGAAAGATTTCCTTGTTTTTCCATCTGTTTCCAACTTCAGTGTCTTTACAGATGCTATTGTAGTACTGTTTCCTGCCTCTTCTAACAGCTTTCTGAAACTCTTTGTTATGCTTCTTTCTGAGATTTTTGTCTTTCTTGGCTTCTCTTCCTTTTCTGGGTAATTTTCATGGTTTGTCCTGGCATTGAGTTTGCTTTCTTCTCTTTTTTCATTTTGGTGGTGTCTTCACGTTCATCATTAACCTTTAAGTTCATTTCACAATGATTTGCCCATCCTCTTGGCAGAGCACAGCAGGACCTGGGGTGTACAACCCGGTTAATAAAGTCATCGTTTAATATTATATGTAAAAGCAGCCAATTTGGTTTAATGTATTGGGTAAATCCAGCCAATTATAGTTTATATGATAAGGCATAGTTTAACAAACCTAGTTAGGTAAAATATATGAAATTATCCATGTTTCTTACCTTCTTCTGCCCTCATGGGATCTGAATTCTCTTGCTTAAAATGTTTAAATCTTTGGACTGTACAGTTCTTCCTGCTATATATTTAGAGAAACTGCTGGTGGAGCAGCTTTTCAAGCTGTTATGGATGTGGTGCACAAATCTATCTCTCAGGAACTCTTGCCTGAGGTGTATTTTTTATTTCAAGTGCTCATAATTTGTCTTTTTAAAATTACTGCTTTTGTGAATTATTTTGGTCATGGAATGGCAGATATTTAAATATTTATGATCTTTTCATTCCAGGACTTGTGCATAAAATACTAGGGAGGAACTTAATTAATGGACAGGAACCAGCTAGCTGAATGAATGTTAGGAAAATACAAGCTTTTCTTTAAGGGTCTTCAGCAAACAGAGACATTGCCAGTTCAGAATAATTTCTCTGGGCTTAAAATGAAAACAAACAATTGATTGTTTTCCAGGAGTCACAGCATCATTTTCTCCTCAGGCTGCTAACTAGGATAGGACATGCTTTCATTATCCCTTAAAACAGGGGTGTCAAACTCTCTGCATCACGTTGTCATGTGATGTATCGTGACTTTCCCCCCCTTCACTAAACTGGGGGTGGGTGAGGGTGGCCAGCGCATGATGCATCCGGCCCATGGGCCACAAGTTTGATACCCCTGCCTTATAGGAATGGATAGAAATTTAGAAATAGGCCACAGCTGATGATAGGGAATACAGGGAAGACTTTTTATCTTTAAAGAAATTTTGTGAAAATAAACAAAACAGATCCATTCTTTGGTTCGATCCATTTACCTTATAGAAGACTATGATGTGTAAGTTGTCCAGAGTCACAAAATCCATAATATCCATTAGTATATTAGTATATTGGATAAACATAGTTTGTAAACTATGAGTTTATGGCTGATTATATTATGCAAGCCCAACCAGGTGTGATTATTTTGGTAAAATCTGGTTCTCCAACTTGTAGCCAGCCTTATATTCTTAAATGCAAAATGAGTCTTCATAATTGACATTCATGTATTGTTTTAAAAGTACTTCAAAGCATTTTTGCCCACTCTTCAACCAGCAAAGCTGCCAGACTGCCTTTGGGCTGTTAGAATCAAATAGGAAAGGGAGTTATCGAATGGGGATGATTATAAAAGGCCTATTAATCAAAACCACATTTCCTCAAAGACCGACCCACGAAATGGAAAGTGATTGGTGGTTTTTTCCCTGGCTTAGGTAGGAGCAATAAAAAAAAGCAGAGCAATGTGTCAGGTCATATTTACTGCTACTCAAATAGAATACCTGGCCAACATTGTTGCCAAAGCTGAAGTGTGGATTGAAATCTGGAAGCAGATGCTTAAGCCAATTTCTTCATTTCCAGTCGGTGTTAGCTGAATGACAAGCAACTTAAGGCTGCTGTCTGGAATAACCCTCAGGTAATATCAGTGAGAATAACACAATGCTCAATAGCATTAAGGGCATCTTATGTTTTGGTGCCTTCAAGTCAATGTTGACTCCTGGTGACTGCCTAGAGAAGTCCCTAAAGTTTTCTTGGCAAGATTTCAGAAGTGGTTCGTCATTACCTGCTTCTGAGGGCTGACAGAGAGGGACTGGTCAAAGCTAGCCAGTCTGACTTTGTGTCTAAGGTAGGACCAGAACCCACTGTCTCCCAGTTTCTAGCTTCATGCTTTAATCACTAAACCAAACTGCCTTTCACCAATGAAGGGCAAAAGAAAATAATTATGTCATGAGATAATACTTTAACTTATCAATTACTCTAGCTTCTTTGGTGACAGGAATTGAAGCTGAGTTTCTTGTCTCTTCATTAAATATCTGAATCATGGCACTCCACTCTCAGGCTATTAGGTCTTGGCTGCAAAAATCTGGGACACAGAAAACTTCTCTTTGCTATCTTCTAATCTAGTGGTTATCCAGATCTTTGCATCTGATAGCCCTGTTCCACTGACTGTTTATATGAAATGGGTTCATTGTTGGGGAGGAGGGCTTTAATGGGGATTCCCCCGCTGATTTCTCTTGGGCAGGAACAGACTGGCTCTGGGTACTCATTTGAGTAGGCAAGAGGGGCAGATGGCACTGCTTAAAGAATAATGTCCAACTTCAAAGTGTTTGAGTACCCTTCTTCCTCTAGACTACATGATACACCTAGAAGTTTCTAAATCCCATGTGGCTGGTTCAGTGGCCCTTTCTGACCCTGTCAGTCCCCACATTTTGTGATGCTATCTGCCTGATTTATTGAATAAATCACAGTTGTATCTTCCCAGCATGGTAAGTCCTAAACCATTTTTAATGGTTGGGTTTTCATAGCTTAGTCAAAACCAAAGCAATGACAAAAATAACCAGGATATTTGAACGAGGCCTTTTGCTGACTGTATTACCAGAAACCCACTAATTATAAATGTTATAATATAAGAGAAGGGAAGTATGTCATGAAATTTATATATTAAATTAGCTTCAAAATATCATTGGGGCAATATTTCCCACAGTGGAATATAAGAATAATATATAATAGTTGGCTTCTTGACTGTAATATTTAAAATTATTTTCTATAAAAATGAAGATTGGTGTTTTTTTCTGATGACAAAGAAATTCCCAAGACAGGTGATGATTTCATTATGTTTATATAGCTGCCAATATTACAAGATTCTGGTGGTATTTACAGATAGCATTAAAATAATAAAAGCTTGATTTACCATTGGGGACATAGAGTACTTTGCATCTGAATCAGGAACAGTGTTTTGGAGGGAGAGGAGGTACACAAACTATGCCAGTCAGAGCCCCCTTAATTAAATTGTTTGTGTAGTGGCTGTGGATTCTTAGGACACATAGGTTTGAGGCAAGGAGTAACTGGCTGCTTCACAATTGATGTGATTGAACTGTTGGTGCCTCCTTATCTCAAACACTTATTTTCCTGAGATCTGTCAGCCCAAGAAATAGATCTAAATCATAGGGCTAAAAAACCATTTTTATCAAGACTGGCTAAATAACAGACTCTTGCAAGTCTTGATGTGCTTCTCTTCCTCTTTCTTTTCAAGTGAATTTGGGATCTCTGAGATGCTTTTGGACCTTCATCTGGGCTTCTGCAATGTTTATTGGCTAGTTGCCTTACTAGTGGATCTTCCCTCTTTCCATCAAGAACATTCTCTTTACTCTGTATAGGCTCTCACAGCAATTATACAAACTCAGGAAAAAAAACCTCATGGTCTTTAAGGAAACATTGACAAGTAAAGAGAATAACAAGGAGGATGCATGTAGCATGCCTACTCTAAAGCACCTTTTTTGCTTCAGATCTGGAATGTTGTATATCATACAGTCATAAAAACAAATTAATTGTCCTACCTGCAGCTGAGATTGGATGTAGGCAGAGAAGAAGCACTTCTAAGCCTCTGGGCTTTATTCACTTATTCATAAATGAGCAAACAAGTAGCAGAGAAAGTAATAGCAGATAGAGGGTTGTAAATCAGGTGAGGCACCTATGCAGTTTATGTGTTATCTGTAAAGCAGCTTTGTAAATATGTTGGTTGTGATCAACCAAAAGGGAGGCTGTTATGGTTCAGAGTGAAAGTTAATAGTCTAGAGCAAATGAAATCTATAGCATCCAGTTTCAGGGTCAGAAGTTGAACATTTATAAGGTGAGGAATTAAAAGGCCAGGAGAATGTGAAACCAAAGGAATGTAAGTCAAAAAACTTCCCAATTACAGGCTGTCAATCTATCACACATTCTTCTCCAGCGTCAGTGCCCAAGGGTTCATAACAAAATACTAAATGTAAAACTATAAACATCAGGACATGATAGCAGCATCAGCATTTCTGCCAACCTTTCTTCTGAAATCTGTTAGTCTTCACTCAATTTCTAGAAATATAAGTACAGAAGGGTCATCTTCCAAAAGATTGAAGCAGCCACAAAGAAAGGCAAACTCCATGTTACTGTCCCCCAACCATCCAGGAAGATGGAATTGTAAGCATGATTTTCGGAATGGAACAACAGATTGTCTCCACAGACAAGTGAGTCCCATAAGAAATGGTGACTTGATCCATAAATGCTTTTATAGGTAATAACCAGCAGTCTGTACTTGGAAATCTAATGGTAATTAAGCTTCTCACATAATTCTGCTAACCTGCATCCTACCAGCAGTCAGACCACTGTGTTTTTCAGTAATTCACCTGTGAGATGATAAGGGCACTAGTGATAGTTGCCAAAGCATATTGCTCCAGAAACACTTATATCTAGGCAAAGATCGGTAATCTGCCTGTGTTCTAATAGGAACTATGAGTCCAAGAGAATTATCAGGGACCCAAACCATTTCCCTCCGGGTGAGTCAAAAGATAAAGCTACAATTATATTGGATTATATCTGGACATGTCCTTCTGTCTTGATGGAATTTAACTTGAACTGTTTTGTCTTTAAATCCTAAGACTTTCCAGATACTGAGTCAAGACATTCTTGTTCAATATGAGATGGAGGTACACAGTTGGATATCTTGAATTGATTAAATTCATCCTGAATGGATGGGTGGTTTCTTCCAGTAGTTTTTATGTGGCTGTTAAATAACATGGGAGAGAGAAGAAACCAGGGGCTCTCCTGGAGGCAGAAAAAGATCCTATTTGAAAGATTCAGACAATATAAAATTGTATTAATATATTGGTTCATTAGTTTTTAAAAAACAGTTATTTGCATATATGCTAAGAAATAAATTCCATTTAATTCAGTGAAATGTATCATAGATTGTCCTTAAAAGAATTTGCAGATGAAATTTCATTTTTCTGCCAAACTGATGCATCTGAAAATAGTTTTGTGGGTAGTCTTGAATATATAACTGAATGTGATCATTTAGGCTCCAGAAAACAAAACAAAAAAAACCCAACCTAAAAATTCCCAGGTTCGATTATGCTTTGAAACAAAATAAATGGATGTGAGCATTTTTATGAATGTTCATAACATAACAATCGTAAAAGCATTGAGAAGCTTATAGGAAATTTCTTGCTTCCATGATCAGGAAAGTTAACATCTTTTAGAAGCAATTCAGTAGATGAGTTTGATTTTTTAGATGCAAAAATGGAGGACACAATTTTAGCACCTGTAACTTGTATGACCCCAATTTACACATAGTTATTAAAAGTGCAGAAGTTCTGTCCTCTTTTGCATCTAGTCAGCATACTGTTTACACATGGATGATAATAAGAACAAGGCATAACAGCACCATACAAATTAAAATCCAAGCTAATAAAGGGAGTAGATAAGGACAAAGGACAGCATCAGGCATATGGCCACATCGATCAAGCAGGTTTGGCTCTCTTAACAATGCTTTTATGCAGAAAAGAAATAAAAATCCTGAACAGGAAATAGAATCCTCCAGTTTAATGGGTATTGAATAATCTGTGCCTTTCTTTGAAGAAATACTGACAGCCAATTGTTTAAAATATCTGATTAAAGTTCCAAAGGAGAACACAACTTCTTAATGAAATCGTTAAAGTTCTGACATCTTATGAAGATGGGAGATTGGGAGATTCTAGCACAGGGGAAAACTTAGTTTGCTTGATGTTACTGCCTGTACAATAAGATGGATTGAAGTGACAGATTGAAGTAAAAGAATAAAAATTGTCCCCCATAGAAGCTGATTTGAAAGCTGAACCATGTGAAGCTCTCATGAGCATTGGTTTGTTTTGGTAAGAACAGTCTTCTCGTCCAGGCCTGTGGACACATGTCAACACTTAGTTCTCTGGAGAAGGTTTCAATGCTGGGAAAGGTGGAAGGAAAGAGAAGAAGTGGTTGACAAGGAGAAAGATGTACGAACTTAGTTAGAGAGATGATGGGCACATTATTAAAGATCAAAAGGACCAGATTAAAAACATCATCCGGGCAGAAAACTTACTTATATCATCATTAAGACTCAATACCATCTTAACAGCACAGTCAATACAAAATTCCTAAAAACTCATCATTTATTCAGGGTAAGAGATTACTTTTTTACAATAAGTAAATTCTACATCCACAAAATAGAAATTACAGGATGGAAACAAAAGTATGGCATCTAAAATAACTCTTCTAAGTCATTACAATTATTTTTGTAATGCTATCTAAAAGAAGGAAGCAATAGTCAATATCTATATACTACTAAAACTCTTAACAGTGATTATCTGTTAACCCAAATGGTATAATATACAGGTGGTCCTTAACTTACAACCAGTCACTTAGTGACCACTCAAAGATATGACAGAGTGTTCAAAAGCTACTTACGACCTGATTTTGAAGTTGTGATAACCACAGAGCCCCTACTGTCATGTTAACAAAATTCAGACACTTGGCAACCTACCCAACTTTATGACTGACCACAAAGATGCTACATTGGCCAACCACACCAATCTCCCCTCCATCACCCATTGGGAGTGGCTGTACTAAATCGGGGGCACTTCGAAATGGTGCACGCTTCCTGGATGGAGCTCTGTGTTGGGAAAGGAAAGCAAGCCATTCTGCCCCTTGGCTTCCCTGAAGGCCAGGCAGCTCTGTCCTAGAAGCAGGCACTATTTCCGAATGAGCTGCGGCCACTCCCAAATTGTTGCTGTCTTCAGGCACGGAGCCTCCACTGTATAGAAGGTCACACGATGCAGTAGATGCTTCCAGAAGGAGACCTACAGTAAAAGGTAAATGACCAATAGGTGGTGGGGTGTATGGAGGAGAGTATGGGACCCAGCAGGAAGGGAAACAGGCTTAAGGCCTGCAGGGACTCAGTGGGGCAGGAAAGAAGGCCCAAGGCCTGCAGGTATCCTGATGAATGGGAAGTGGAGCACAGGGTGTTTCAAGGGGTGGGAAAGGTAGGTTACGTGTGAGCTGGGGCAGTGCTTAGTGCCAGCTTGGGCTGTGCCCATACCCCACTTAATGATCCCATTAGGGAGAGCAGGGATGGAGAACCATTAAGTGAGACAATCACATAGGTGCCTCACTTAATGAACATCACAACTTGCAGTCTCCATTATGATTGATAGTCGAGGACTATTTGTACTGCAACAAGTTTTGCCTCAAGGTACCTAAAATCTGTTAAAGAAAGCATAAAAAATTTGGGACTCATTACTCCTTGGAATTGAAATTTTCATGATGTTCAGACTAGTTGTATTTGCAAAATTGTAGCTGTCGTACTGTCCCCATGAGCTGTGGTGGTGCAGTGGTTAGAATGCAATACTGCAGGCTATTGACTGCCAGCTACAAGCACTTTGGCAGTTCGATCCTGACCGCTCAAGATTGACTCAGCCTTCCATCCTTCTGAGATCGGTAAAATGAAGACCCAGATTGTTGGGGGCAGTATGCTGACTCTGTAAAGTGCTTAGGGCTGTAAAGCACTGTGAAGCAGTATATAAGTCTAAGTACTATTAATATTGTGGCATTGTAAATTCTGACTGTCCCTGTCAGCTTCCCACAAGCAAAGTCAATGGCAATGCCTGGAGGAAGACACAAGTCAAACCCATTGATTTTTTGCCACCTGTGGTCATTCTGTTTATTTGTTTAGGCCAGGGGTGTCAAACTCGTGGCCCACAGGCCTCATGTGTCACATGCTGGCAAAGCCCATCCCGGTTTAGTGAACGGAAAAAAAGTTGTGATATGTCACATGACAATGTGACGCTGCAAGTTTGACACCCCTGGTTTAGGCAATTAAATACTGACTTATTACTGAAGTTCCTTTGCCTCTTCAACTATTTTTCTATGTATGATAAATCCTCTTCTTAGATGAACATGGAACCACCCACCCATGGGGTTAAAAAAATGATCATCCTAAAATTTAATGTCCCTTTTTGTAATATCAGACTGCACTACAGTACCTTTCTCTCAAAG
The DNA here is from genome assembly GCA_032468155.1 of Oxyrhabdium leporinum. Classification (NCBI taxonomy): domain Eukaryota; kingdom Metazoa; phylum Chordata; class Lepidosauria; order Squamata; family Cyclocoridae; genus Oxyrhabdium; species Oxyrhabdium leporinum. Next base: position 9,317 of record JANHFL010008301.1, read on the forward strand.
GAAGAACGAACGGGTAACAGGGTTGTCTTTCAAATGTGCTTATACAAAAATGTTGCAGCTATACATGAGCACCAGATTTTTACAAACTTTTAAGGATGGTCTCATTTCCTTTGTCTCAGCATAGTGGTTTTCCACGGTATTTTCCGAATTATTTTCCAAACCAGGATCTTTTACATTGTGCATCAATGGTATTTACACTATTGTTTTACAAAGTAGGCAGTGAATGAAATAAAAGAGGCTGTTGGCTTATATATACTAGCTTGCAGAACAAAACAAAATGGAGTCTGCTGAACAGAAGACAATACTTTATATTTTTCTCCCTCAATATAATACACAGTGGTTCCATAAAGAGTATTATGAATGTACTGCATTTGCTTGCTTGTTGTTACCTCAGGCTTCCACAGGGTGGGGATGTTCATTAACACTCAATTATCATTCTGTAACTCAGTTCTTGTTAACTACAAATGCTTCCTAGGGTCCTTTGTTAGCAACATTCCATTAAAAAAGAGAGGAGAGCATTCTAGTTTTTGCATTCAGCTCAAAAAGTAGTCAGACAAAAGGGAGAAAGGGAGAAAAAGTAGTTACGTTAGTATTTGATGTGGAATGGAAACTTCTTTTCAAAGGAAAGGGTTGGGTTTTTTTAAAAAAACGATAGGCAATTTCAAGTTGTACTTGAAATTAATTAACCAATTTGTAAACATGATGTTCCCTGTATCTTTGTTTTTAAGACATTTGCCCGTGGGGTATATGATTAGCATTTTCCCTTGGAAATTAGTGACTTGACTAACTTGATCAAGCTCATAAATGCTCAATCTGGTTGATGTAAGAGGTTTATTTTTAATGGCTCCATGGTGCTAAAAAGGACTAGGAACCCCAGAGTTTGGAGACATCATTAACAGATACAATATATTGGCAGCTTATTTAATAAGGCAAACTAACAAGGCTACTTTAATTATGGGCGCTGGCCTAGAGATGCAGCAGCAAGCCAACAAGCAAAGAACCCCCCGCTGTGAAAGTGTTTTCAGAAAAGTGCTTTGAATAGAAACATTATGATGAGCTGTCAATATTGCCCTTTCAGGGAAAATAACAGCATTCATGCATTTTGTATAAGGTGGGGTAGATCAAACAGGCAATCAAAGTCATCTTATTAGGTATAGATGCTCCCCTCTGTTGTTTGTAGCACCGTAGACACTCAGGCATTACAGGATGGGCTTATTTGCCCGCAGCTGTGGAAATGGTCATCTTTCAGTGTCCTTAAGGAAACTTCCCTGCGTTTTAAGGTTGCATCTTATCCATTTCTGCCACATCCCTTACATGATTTAGGTCTTTTCCCTTGTGTGTCTTGAGATATCCAATCTGAACGGTTTCTGACAATTATGTCTTGACACAAAAGTAGGATCCATTGTAAAAATGTCCTTCTGCACTAGGTGAGCAGTTCTCAGCATGATGCCCAACTGCAATCTGGAGTGGTCCCAATGTCCTCTAACTGCATGTTTTCAGCAGTTCGGACTCAGCAGTAGACTAGCAGTTATTTGCAGCATAAGCAGCTGCCTAGTCAGCATTGCATCTGGCCTATTGAAAAAAACATGGCTAGAAAAAGAAAAGTTTCTTTCCTAACTCAGCAGCAAGTAATGTTTAAGCAATCTTAATCCCAATAGCAGTGAATTAAAAGTTCTTGTTGTTTTTTGCAAGAATACACACACGAGAGATATATAATATGCAAAGAACTTTCTCAGATGTTCAGTCTCGAGCCACTCACAGATCTATCCACTCTCCAGCAGCACTCTGGTCTAACTGTGCTGCCTTTAAGTATGCTGTGATTTCTTGCATTCAATTGACCTTTCAAGCACGGTCACCACAAAATGTACCGTTAGAGTTAGGGAAAGGGTAGGGTACAAAGTTTAAAAAAAAAAAAGCTTTCTGTTGTAACCTTAACCACAAGTTTTGCTTACAATTGTGAGAATTCCATAAGGTATAATGAGTAATGCAGCATGAATTCCAATTAACTTTGGCTCTATACCAGCACCTATGAATGTCAACACAAATGTATCTTTGGAGACTGAAATCAAGTCCCCAATTTGGCAGAAACCCCTTCTGAGGTAAAAGTAATTCTGCACAGAAAGCAACTTTTGTATTTTATGCTCTACCAAGCCAAGGGCTCGGTTTGGATAGCACATCAGATTTATATATTGAAATACATAAGGTAAGTAAGGTACATACAATCTGTATACAGGAGAACATGTGTTAATTAATATTGTTTAATTGGAAAATAGAGAATATCCACCTCTCTCTTTTAATATTGCATGGATCCACTAGAACAGAGTGAAAACAAGCCCTTTAGCTTATTAAATCATGTAATAAAACAGATTACTTAATTTCTGAAATATTTCAAAAATCATTGTTTAATATTTCATTAGAAGCCTGGAAAAGTAGTTGATACCAGCCATCAACACCTCATTTTTTCATAAAAAACTCAAAACTATTTGCCTGCATTTACCCTATAATGCATATAGATAGAGACACCTATAGGTAAATTTAATTTGTTATTGTTATTATAACTATAACGTTATCAAACTTTATAGTGAGTCATACATGAAATAACGTGGTTTGAGTAGTGTATACATCTATAATTAGATTGGAAGAAGAAACATTGGAGAGGAGGAGGAAGCAAAGGTGACTAGTAACATGTATTTCTTTTTCCTTATGACTGTATCTGTCCATACCAAAAATGTTCAAATGTTGTATATTTGCAATTTGGAAGGTGTCAGGTACTCCGAGCATCTGAAAATGCCTCTTGTATTGAGTTGGTCATCTCGGCCTAGGACATATAACAGAGTTGTGCCTGCAGTAACGATACAAGAGAAAGGAGTTTCCATTTCACCATTGTCTGCTCTCCATCTGGACCTTGAATGATTTTCTAGTGTGGACTGTGAAACGTTTCTGCCATAGGATTATCTAGTTATATTTGTGGAGCTAATATATCACCAGCTTTGTAAAATCCATGGTGGTGTATTCATAATCAGCAGTTCCATTTAAATGCAAGTTCATGGCTGTTTGTAATAAATTTTCCAGTACACAACTCAGTGTGCTCTTTTTCTCCTCATCTGACTCAGCGGGGCTCTGCTAGGTGTAATTTTTTACACTGACCATTGTTTGCACACACTGCGTGGATTGAAATATTACTTATCATTTACGTTAGTGGCTCCCTAGTGACTGTTGGCTGCTTTATCTGTAATTTCTGATGCCACATGCCCTCCCTCCAGCCTACATAGATCTCAGCTGAATACATAAAGATGCCCTTGAGTCAAACTTGAATTCTGGTGACTACAGAGACACAAACATGGGCAATTTTCTTGGCAGCAATTCAGATGTTATTTGCCATTGCCTTTTTTAAGGATGTTTTTTGACTTTGACAGCCCTATAATACTTGGTTCAGATTAACTGGGCCCAACCCCATACAGCATCAGCCAGGTGCTGCCATCTGCTGAGATAAGCTGAATATTTATGTTTGCTTGCGTTCCTGAGCAAAACAGATTTATTGCTGGTTAATACTGTGCAGATGCAGATGGTAGGGTTTCCATTCTCTGCAACTCTCCTGACTGCCATGGTGGGGGTGCTGGAAAAAGGGCAGCAAAGTGCAGCAAAGTGCTGCATTTTGGCTAAATTTAAAATTAAATAAATAAAAATAAATAAATTCAGTCTCTGTACACAGGAGTTCCAGGACATGTCAGGAGAGGGCCTAAAAAACCCAAAAACAATGTAGTTCAGTTTGCTTAGTTTTGCCCCCATGAAGTTGTATATACAAATGCACAACTGCATGGGTAAGAATAGCATCAAACTGTGGACTAAAAGAGCCAATCGCTAACTATGATCACAAATCCACTTTTTTCAGCCTTTGAAATAATTTCTATGCAATCAGAAGATTATTGATATATTGCTTGGTTCATGCTGTTCTTCATAATGGTAAGACTAATCATAACACTGTAAGCAAACATAACAGAAAAAAAGTCTGGTTCAGTGGCAAGAATGATGTCCTGAAATTCAAAGTAAGGTTGATTGGTTGGATGTCAGAATTAACTGGTTTATAGCAGAACATGCCTGCTAATGATTTTCTAGCCATGCTGCCTCCTTTCCTGGTAGCAAGGTTAGAAGATGGCTTGTTCAGATTTTGCTATGTGATCTGCAGGATTTTTCTTGGAGCAGTTGACCAGCGAGTATCCTTGTAAACAATCTTAAAACAGTCCATCAGAGTCTGAGATGGTTAGCTGTTCAGAGACCTCAATAAGCCTTAAACAAAGTATGGAATAGCTGCTTTCTGTCTGCAACAAACAAGGAAAATGTCAATGGGCAACGTTTTCCAACGTACGATTCCTATGCTTGTCATCATCTCAGTAACCCAATATATAGACTTAGTGAAGCATGAAGCCAATTAGTTTCCATTTTGCCAACATGAGTGGGTGTTTTACTCCTTTGCTGTAAGTGAAAGTTGGACACTTGTAGAATTATTAATGTGACCAAAACAAGGCTTCTTTATCCTAACATTTGTATAACAGATAGAGTTGGGCAGTTTTGTTGAAGAATATATGCACACACTGACATTTCCTTTTCTATAGAACTATTGAAAGTACAGCAGTCCTGGTCTTATTCACAAGCTAGGTTAATTTTAATATGTGAACATTTAAAAACTTAGTTTGGGTGCAGCATGGAGGAATCTCATTCTTTATCTTGCGCTCACATATAGCTTTCGTTTAAGGGGCTCCAAATGCTGTGCTGTTTTTCTTAGGATGTGTTTCTTAGCTCTGGTTATATAGATACTTGCTAGTAAACCAGAAATGGTACATTAACAAAAAGAAGCTTAAATATTTGTTTTTACCTTTCTTCAGACTCTTCCCTTTAAATAAATTAATCGGTCCAATAATAGGTACTCTAGGCTTGAATGAAGCCCTCTGTTGATAGAAGTGCATAGGAGGTCCTTAGGAATAGGTTTAATAAATATCTTTGAGATAGAGCTAATCAGAGAAGACTAATCTAGAACTACAAAATCTGGATTGCAGAAATCCAGAAGATCAGTAGAGGGCTGCAAAGAACTATAGAAGACTCTCTTTGTTGCCCTGTAGTGGACATCTGGATTTTTTTTTCACTTTCCATTAGAAATTTGCTCTTAATCATTTGATGATAATCTTCAATAGATGGTACCACTTTCTCTGTCAGTCTCAATCTCAGTAATTCTCTCACACATACACACAAGTACAGTATATATGGCAAAAAGAACTTCCCAGACAGCAATTAGCTCCATGGTAAAGGCCATATGCTAAGGCCATATGCTAAGGAGCCTTGAATGTTGCTCTTTCCACTGACGTCATTGGGAGCTCATTGTCTTAATTATTGGATGTGAAATTCCTCTCGGGTGTTCTGCATCTACTAGCATTCTAAGTTATAACAACTAAAATTATAAAATACCTAAAATTGGGCTTGACATAATAGGGCAAAATGTAGATACTTTTATATTTTGAAAGAATAGTTGAAGGATCTAATGCTTTATCCTTCATTTTTTGAATATTTCAGGGCCTCTGTGCTTGCAGTCTGCATATGAATTCCACTCTTAAAGCCTGACTTAATTTGGTTATTTCTGTAGTATAAATAGCCAGTTGAACAGCAACCAAGTCTTGCTCCTGGAATGCATTGAAACAGGTGAAAAGTCACACTTGGGCATGCATACTAGAGAAAAACAGAACACCCAAGGGTGATGCAGGACAACTTGCTGGGTGGCACACGTAATTGCTTCTCTAAGCTGAAGCAACCTACATGCCCTGCCATCTGCTGCCTCAGTGCTTGCAGCTGTGCAGGCAACATATGTGCCAGCAGGAGGAAGTGAAGAAAGAAGGAGGGAGGGAATAAGCATGGCATTTCTTGTGAAGATCTCACTTCCTTGGGGGACATGGTGAATGAACTAGACATATCTCCTAGGATCTTCCTGGATATGATAAGAAAAAAATATATTTGAGGGCAACTGCATAAACCTATGCTGTCTGTGTCTTCTCTTCTAAAAAGGGACAGCTTGAAGTTAAGCAAGTTAATTTAAAAATTAAACAGGTCCTGGAGATTGCCCACCAAATACTTGATAGTGAGTGGACATGTGGGTTTTCATTCAGTTGATTATCAGCCTTTCTTCTGGTTCGTTGAGGAAAATTCTAAGAGCACTACCTCTGTATTGGGAATGGTGTTCACTTAGATGTTAGTTAATAAGGATGGGTGAAGTTAGTTGCATATCCAGTTTTACTCATACAACATTCTTTGAACTTCTTTCATTTCACATGCTGTATTTTAAATTGCCACGTTTGACTTTTTTTAGAACTGGACTATACACATAATTGGCTCTGAATCTTCATACAGTCTGCCTCCATGTTTGTTGTTTTTTAAAAATCTGGTTTAACGCAAAATATGGTCATGGTACGTATGTCTCATACTCAATGCAGGGAGCCATTATTTATTTTAAAAAGCTAAATTGGTACCATGCTACACCACAACTTACAAATTACTCAATATATTAGGCCAAAACCAAACTGTTGTTGTTTTTTGGCTCAGTGGGATATGCAAATTCGGCATATAAGAATTCCTTCCTTATCTTAGATTTAAAAAATTGATTCCCCTGGGCTGGCTGCCATTCCATTTCAGTATCTCACCGGCCAGCAGGGAAAATGTCTACCAGTCATAAACAGTTCAATTCCTGCAGCAGGAATTGGACAGGTCTGATCACGGGACTGTTGCCATTCCTAGACTCCTCCATGACCCATTCAGTTGTAGTATGAGTTGAATAATGAAAAGTGATTTGAATCATGACAGATTTGAGCGGATTTTTCTCCTTTGCTTTTATAAAAGCAGCTAATGTTGATTTCTAGATTCCTCCATATTTTGTTGGTAGGAACTACAGTAAGAGATGGGGCTTTCATTCCACTATTAGGCTTTTTTAGCCTTTCACAAAACAGGTAAGGGCCATAAATTTAAAGCATGTCCATATTGCCAGCTGAACAGTCCAGCACTATTGTGTAAGTCTGCTTTAGAGAGGCAACAACAGAATGATAGTAGCTCATTCAGCTGAAAGGAAAGAAACTCATTCGCATGAACTTGAAAGGCCAATGAGTACCACTCTAATATAACCCGTTCTTGGTCACTTTGCCTCCAAAATAGTAGATGGCAAGGCTTTGCAGACATCACTGGGTTCTGTTAAAGGGGTAAAACGCTACTATAACACTGGTATATAGTGAAAGAATTAAGCCTGACCCACTCATAGGCTGAGAACAAAGCAAAAAACAAAAAGTATGTTGGCAGGCATGCTTCATTTGCTAAACTATAACAAGTGGAATCTTTGATATTCTCTGAACTTGGTTGTTTGCCTGCAGATGTTTCATCATCTGACTAGGTAATATCAGGACTAGTAAGTGTGGGGTTTGCTCCATATTTATATATAGTAGCTTGCCCTGCCACTGATGTGGGGTATGGTTTTCTCCCTGGTAGTTCTTTGATTTAGATATTCTTTTTGTTTGATTGTTTATCTGGTGTTCATCCCTGCTTATCTAAGTATAGGTTGTTGGAGAGGACGTGTTCCATGGTCATTCAATCCCTGATTGAATTCAAGAGGAAGTATGGTAAACCTCACAGATATCAACTTTAGACGAACTAAGTAATCGTCCAAAAGACATGAATGGCAATGGTTGAACAGTTCACTTATATCTTTGGAAAATGAATGACAGGGTGGAATGATAGTTATAGGACATAGCCATGAAGCTAAGAAAAAGTGTTTATAGAAGAAAATTTTCAATACTATGAATAGTATTTTAAATTGTGGAGAAATTTGTATTTTTGAAATGTTTTTAAGTATGGTTATTGTGTTATTTAAGAGATGATGGAACTTTAGATGCTTATAAATATGTCCATAATTAATTATTGGTATCATGGGTATAATTTTTAATCCAGGATATGCATTCAGTTTCCCAAAGGGTTTGTAACAAACCAAAACCAGGAAAGTAATATGTTATAAATCTTGCTTTTCATGACTTGTTATAATATCTACTCATTCAATACTTCTCATTGATATGCTGACTAATCTAAAAAGAAAGAATTTAGTGGTATGTAAACAAAATTTCAATATTTATAAAATGTTTTTTTTTAAATTTTGACCAGCAATGTGACAGTTCTCAATCAACCCCCTCCCAGCTTCAACCAGTTAAAGAAATTGGATTGTTTTCTTCTTATTTCCCTCCCTTCCCCCAGCATGGAGACATTATCACCATGGTTACCTGGATACCTGTTTAGAGGAGGATGTGCTGTAGCAATTTAGCTATTGAAACCTCTTGTCATTTTGCCTTTAAGCAGAAATTCATCAATACTTCATGGGTTTAAAATGAATGGTTGCTTAAGCAATGTTTATACTAAGTGACAATAGATTTTGATCAAGAATGATAAAAACTGAAATGAATTTGGAACATTACTGGACAGTGGTCAAGTAGCTTTGTCAGTGACACACAGAGAAGAAATAAAAAGGTTAAGATTATGGACAACATGAATGATATATAGAAGCAAAGTTAGATAATTAAGGGATTTTTGTTACCACTTTGTCCTGTGTTTTACACTTGAAATATACTTTGGGATTTTTTTATATCGTGTTGATTCTTTGAAAGGTAAGGATATTTGCATTATAGTCAGTGACTGATTCATAAGACGTAAAAAGCATCATAACAAGCATAATTCTTTTTTTTTTAAAGCATCACTATGAAATCCTAAAGATAAGATCGTATTTTCCTGTGCAAAGCAAAGGCAGCAATAAGAAATTTTGTGACTTTTTTGGGAGAAGTTAAAATCCAATCCGATCCAATCATGTAAAACAATAAAATTGCCTGCAGAGCAGGTATAACTACTGTTAGCACTTGGAGTTATTATAGGGAAGCTGCTATAGAAAGGACATTGAAAGAACACGTGGCCTGGAGTCTCAGATTTCCTGCAGATTACAAGGACAAGTTTGTTCTGCAAAAAAAAAGGGGTATTGTTATCCATTCCTTTCAGCATTGTGGAGGGCAAGACATTGAAGTGAGCCAAGAGAGATCTACAGTATGCTGGACAGATAATTTGCTGACATGAAAGCTTTCCTTCCTGCCCATATTGGTTACCTATACTATATCTTATTGGAAAGTTAAACAAAAGTCATACTGTAAGTTTAATATTTTCAAAGAACTAATGTTTTGAATTTTTGGCAATTTTGCCAAGCAGTTGCTGGCATTTTTGGGGGAGAGTAATATCATTCATAAATCCAAAGCATTATATTGTGTTTTATTTGCTGTTTTGGTAAATGAACGTGTTCCTTCTTTTCTTCCCCTGCTTGTATTTTTGGACACAGAAATCGTTGTTCTCATTTGTCAGAATACATTGTTATAGCACAAAGTGTGAAGAAACCTTCAGAAAGTAAGCCTAGAATTATAAAAGCTAAAAGATCTAAAAGTCACATTCATTTGCTGAGTACATTACTAACAATCAGCCTTTCCAGGTAGGGCAGCTCAAGAAATAGACAAAGTAGAGATTGCAGGAATGCTGGAGTAAATAAGTTGGAATAATTGAATTGAGAAAGCCTGACAAAGTCTCCCATTCTCCCATCTTAACCAAAATACAATCAAGGTAAGGTTATTTTCAGCATCTTTCTCAGGCGTCAGTCTCAGGAATAGTTAATCTCTTCTCAAAGTCCTCTCTTCCCCCAGTGTTTCACTCCCTCCTTTATAGCTTTGTCCTTTATAACTTTCTCATACCTTCTCCAAGATCAGAATACCTTTATATAAGGCCACTTCTGTACTGTACCCATAAACTGTACCCATGCTGATGCCAGGTAAGCAGGCTGAAGAAAAGTCTGATTGTCCTTGGTGCTCTATGAGCTTGGTTGTTTTCTTGCAAACATTTCATTCAGTGGTGTAATTCTGTGAAGTCTGCAACCGGTTCAGTGAGCCTGCTCTTTGCGTGCGTGCGCAGCATTACAAAACCGCCCATTTTAAGTTTCAGAACTTACCTTCTATGTCAGCGCTGGTGAGTGAAGTAGCTGAGGCGCAGCAATCCGCTGTGCCGTGCGAATCAGCTGAGCTAGAAAACAGGGAATATAGGACAGGAAAGGATAGGGGTGGTTGGGCGGGGCCAACTGCTCACCGGTGCAACCGGTTTGCTAGAACCGGTCTGAACCAGCTGAATACCACCTCTGGTTTCATTATTAAAACTAGGTAACATCACTAGCACTGATGAGTAATGAAACATTTGCAAGAAAACAACCAGAGAGCACCAAGGATCCCTCATTTCAACCCTGAGGTACAAATATTCTCTTTTAATGAAAAAAAAAAGTCTATCCAATATTCTTCCAGGAGTATAATATTTATAACATCTGTCTAACATGCATAAGGTCATTGGTTCAAAACTCCAGAGAAATTTTCCTACTTTTTTTTCTCCTGAGCTTTCTACTTCATTTAAAACACACACATATACACACACACACAAATTTACTTATTTCATGGTTTTGCTGTTATTTGAGGTACATGGGCTTCTTCCTACCCCCAAGTAGCCCCAGTGCATATGGATTTATCATTGCAATTACCTTGTGCCACGTAACAGAACAGTCCAGTGTCAATGATGAACCAGGAGACTTTTTTTAAGCCTAGTAGAACAGTAGGAAGCTCAACAAAGGAAAAAGAACAATTGGTGGTGAGTCGGGGAAGGGATTTCTGTGAGATTTTTTGTGTATCACGCAAATATAACCAGTATGCTACTAGAAAAGTGATAGTAGAAACTGCAGCAAAGATTGGGGGGAACTAAACCTGGAAAAATGCTATTTTTTTGTAATGGTACATCATAGAGTAGCCATCGACCTGGATAGTGGGCATTTCTGCCACTGCACAGTGGAGGGACTTATTTAGAGTTAAAGGCAAACCAGAGAACAATGCTTGAGCTGCTAGAAGCTATAAAACTCTAAGCACAGAGCAGGGAAATGTTCATGGAATCACACTTGTAGTGTTTTGGGGTGATATCTATTTCTCCCTCCAGAAACAGTGTAACCACCCAACCTTGCAAAGCAAATGTGCCCAAGAAAGCTTGGATTATTTTTGGTTCTATTATAGCTTCTTCAAGAAAGAGATGAGACTTTCTTTGTCAATATATTTTTATTTTTTTCCAAAATCATTCTTTCATTGCACGATGTGTCACACTGGGTACAAACACTCAA